>PVJN01019858.1:0-36775 GCA_004026805.1 Lasiurus borealis
GTAGCTCTTGAAAGGATGCCCAATAAAAGTGCTGAATTTACAGGGGGAAATGAAGACTACGCTCTCTAGAACTTCAGCTGTACTAGGAAGGAGAGATTTAGGGGTAGAAGATGGGCAAGACAGAAAACAAAGGGGCCCAGTCACTATGACTCAGTGGTTCAGTGTCAACCTATGAACCGGGAGGTCATGGTTAGGTTCCTGATCAGGGCACATGCCCTGGGGTTGCAGGCTCCATCCTCAGTAGGGGGAGAGCAGGAGGCAGCCAATTAATGATTCCTTTTCATCATTGATGTTTCTATCTTTCTCTCCTTGTCCCTTTCTCTCTGAAATCTCTAAAAATATATTAAAAACTAAAGAGAAAAATGAATTATCACGAGTGGCACAGACAGCAAGCAGCCAGAATTTTGGGGAACATCACCACGAGCAGCCCTGACAGGTGTCTTCATAGAGGGAAGACTTGGCATAAGCCCTGAGAGCGGATGCACCTGGTAATTCTAGGAGGTCTGAAGAGGGCATTCCAGTAAGAGTAATGGGCAAAGCAACAACAAAAAAAGTAGTTTTAAGCAGAAAATAAATTTTCAGATACATATATCCAGCATTTTATTATAAAATATTTCAAAGCATATAATATTTTAAAAAATTTACCATCTACATTTTCACAAACTTTTTCCTTTTTACAGCTATGGACTTGGGAATAAAATCCACATTTTAATAGTTTCCCATATTTTAGAGCAACTGGCTTCCTAGTATCCCTTCTAGATCCAGAACAAGGCCACCTGAGCCGCAAGGATGGGCTGGGGCTGTCTATATGGCCCGCAGCTTCTCAGTAAGAAAATAAAAGGGAGCCAAAACCGGTTTGGCTCAGTGGATTGAGCGTCAGCCTGCGGACTGAAAGGTCCCGAGTTCGATTCCGGTTGAGAGCATGTATCCTGGTTACGGGCACATCCCCAGTAGGGGGCGTGCAGGAGGTGGCTGATCTATGTCTCTCTCTCATCGATGTTTCTAACTCTCTATCCCTCTCCCTTCTTCTCTGTAAAAAATCAATAAAATATATTAAAAAAAAAAAAAGAAAAGAAAGGGAAAACTCTGCTACTAGGAAGAATTCCACATTGAGGAAAGTCAGGGTCTAGTCCCAGCTTTGGCAATAGCTCATTCCCTTCAGGCAAATCCCTTCACCTCTGTGAGTCTCATTTTACCTTTGGGGAAAAAGGGAGTGGGACTACAGGCCTATAATTAGGGTCATCACATATTTTATTGTCTAAACAAGATACTTTTGAGATTCTAAGAGGATAGTATTCTTCAGTTGGCCAGAACAGACATAATATTGATCCTGGGGAATCAGAATTTACCGCCACCTGACTTAGATGCCCCGTCAGCTCTGAGTTCTCTCTTTCTCTACAGAAACAGCTATGGGCCCCTTCTTCATGTTCTAGAGCTGGCTCGGTGCCTGGCACCGCCCAGATGCTCACCAAGGGTTTGCCCCCTTTCCTTCAGTGAGCTTTTCTGCATTCCTCATGTAATCAAAGCTACTGGCCTGTTCTTCCTCAGTGTCACTGTCATGACTGTTGAACTGTCTTTGTGGCAAACAGCTGCACCCCTCCTGGTGCTAACTCTACATTTCATATTTCCCCAGGTGGCCTCTGCCAAGAACAGCTTTTCAAAGGAGGTAAATATTTAGGGATGAACCCTCTTCTTTTTCAAATTGAAAAATTAGTAGCCAAAGGATACATGTGACTTGCCTGGGTTCTACAATTACTCAAGGCCAGTGCGGTGGTGAAAACCCTGTTTTCTCAACTTGATTGATAATGGTCTATTTTAACCATGTTCAAAAGAGGAAAAACATAAAAAAATGTGAACACTCCTATATATTTTGCAAATCTTAGAAGCAAAGAAAACATGATCCATAGACCCAAACGTTGATTGCTCAAAACCAAGTAACCCAGAGATGACTTTCACATTTCCAGTTATGGCATATCCCAATTTACCAGATCTTTCTCTTTTTAAATTCCTCACCCAAGGGTATGTTTTCATTGATTTTAGAGAGAGGAAGGGAGAAAGGGAGAAACATAGATGTGAGAGAGAAACATGGATTGGTTCCTAGGGATTGAACCTGCAACCTAGGTATGTGCCCTGACCTGGAATTGAACCCCTCAACCTTTCGGTACACAGATGATGCGTCAATGAACAGAGCCGAGCGTCAACGTGCTAGACCTTTAAATAGCCTATTGTTTTTAAAGGAAAGTGCATATGGCTGAAATATTTTCCTTCAACACCCCATCTGTGTGCTAGAAGTCTTTGTCTAGTTATTTACTTTTGAACTGTAACTGAGCTGCTGGTGGAGGTCGAGTGAGGGAGTCACTCCCTTTGTACACAAGGAGACATCTGCCCCATGCCCTTTCTGGAATGTTCCCTTCCTATTAATTAAAGGACGACAAAGATGAGTCAGACGCATGAGCTTATTGGTGACACAACTAGATATTCTGAGAATATTTCTGACTGAGGAAATGGAATATCCATGCAGCCCGTGGTGGGATCAAAAGGCAGGTGGGGGAGCGATGCTAGGAATGTCCCAGCCTCGGTACAGAAAAGAACTGCACACGGCGGTTTACTTCCTACCCTCTTCCAGGAATCTCAGAAACAGCGGTTTATCTGACATAAATTACAGAGGAGACAGCCGGGAAGCGCTCCGCTAAGTTGGCAAGGCCTGGATAAAAAACAAACACTCCTGATAAACACAGAGAAAAGGGAAACACAAAGCAAAACCAACCCACTTTCGCCATTACTAATTGCAAGTGATGAAAGAACGTCTCCAGTTTCCGAGAAGGCTCCAGAACATCTGGATGCGCACTAATCTCCAAAGCGTTTAAGATGCTTTTATACTTCACGTCTTATAAAATCCAAAGCTCAGGCATATTACACTCAAAGGAGGTCTCGCACTGTCTTCACAGGCCACGGGTTTTAATCACTTTTAGAGCCGAAGACACGCCTTCCTCAACCTTGGGAAGGTGTCATCAGCTGGTCACCTGCACAGCCCAGCACATCCCACTCAAGTCCCCTCCCTCTTCCCAGGAAGTCCCAGGGCAATGAGGCAGGGAAGACTGATACCAGATGTTCTGAAACCCTCTCCCCGCCCGTACTCACTGTGTCTCCGCCCCGAGCAGCATTTCCACTTTCTCGTTGGCATGGTTGCTGAGGACGGTCAGAGTGAAGAGGTGACTGGCGGAGTTCTGTCTGGAATAAAGCATCGTGGAGCTGTTCCTCCCTGGAGAGGAAGTGAGCTCTTCGTTGTCACAGGATTCCACCAAAAGCTGATCTCTTAGGGAATAATCGTTGACGTTGTAGCTTTCTTCACTATGGGGAAAAGGGAAAAGAACACGTCAGGAGTTCAGTGGGTAAGACTGCTACCTGTAATCCTGATGTCAAACAGGACTCTGATCACCATTGCTTGTCTCTCTTTTCTAATTGAACCCAACAACTCTTCAACCCACCAATTTCTACAAGCCATTGATGCTACCAGGTACCTTTAGCCCATCCTTATTTCTTTTTTTTCTTTTTTTTAATATATTTTATTGATTTTTTACAGAGAGGAAGGGAGAGGGATAGAAAGTCAGAAACATCGATGAGAGAGAGACATCGATCAGCCGCCTCCTGCACGTCCCACACTGGAGATGTGCCCGCAACCAAGGTACATGCCCCGACCGGAATCGAACCTGGGACCTTTCAGTCTGCAGGCCGACGCTCTATCCACTGAGCCAAACCGGTCTCGGCCATGCTTGGATTTCTTGGTGGCCAGTTATAATCACTCCTTGCATACACCCTCATTTCCTTGAAAGAAACGCCAATCCAGCTTAGATACAGCTTTCTCTCTACTGTGAATATGTACATGTGCAGTTGAACATGGGAGAGCTCAATAAATAACTGTTGAATAAATTGACAACTATGCAACCCATTTAAGTATAGTCTAGGAACAATGTCAAATGGCTTCTTTATTTAATAATAAACACAGATGTACGAATTTAGGGAAATTAAGAGAAAAGAAAAATCCCTATACTAAGAATTTCGGAACAAGCCATTTGCTCAAGATTTCTTAGAATTTCTTTTATTCAGTGCTAGGCACCTGCCTGTCAACTACTCCCTTGTACTCACCTTGAAAAACTATACCTTTTCTAAAATTTAGCTTGATAGAGTGTTCCCTCAGAAAACAGCGAATACTGTTATTATATATCAAAGCAGAATACTGCCTTCTGACAAGCCTTTTGTTGCTAAGGTAATAATCTGTATTAACTGAAAGCTCACATGGCAAGATCACCCCCAAAGCTCTCCTGGAACTAACTGCCTACTCCGAACATACAACAGTATTGGCCATACCAAAATGAGGCTTATCAAAGCTCCCGATTCTTATAAAAGGAGGGAAGAGGAGGATACACTTTACACACAACCAAGATTGTGGGTTTAAAAGACCATGTTTACCAGCAACAAAGCAATCAGTTTTTGGAAGAGCAGAAAAAGTTTATAATGTGTGTCCCAGATAGCTCGGACAAGGACTTAATAGCCCAGGACTCAAGATAAAACAAACAAGCAAGCAAAGGCAAAACCTCAACAAGAGAAAACAAGATGAAGGAAGGCTTCCTTGTGATGGCTCTCTCTCCTAATTACTCTGGATCCAACTCACAGGTTAAAAAAGACTATCCCCATTAGTCAAAGGCACTCAAGTTCCAGTTAAAAAATTTTGCTGCAGATGGAAAATTCCAACCGCCCTAATGCTGTGTGCCTGGGTGTTTAGATAGTGCCTTAAACAATGACACTGAACAGGTATCCTTTGCATTTCCAAAGAAACAGGAGGCGAAGAAATGTACATTCTATAAAGCAGTCATTCAAGATGACTCACATTCCAAAAAGTCTTTAGCATGAAGTGGTTTCACCTGTTGGGTAGTCACCACGAGAAGCGAAGACCAAGAGCTTACGGGAAACTCATGTAAACTAATATGAATAACCTGCCTAAATCTCCTTTTGCCTCTTAAGTTTTAGAGTTTCTAATTCCCCCAGTGTTTGCCTAAATACAACCAATAGCAGCTATTGTGTTTCCTGGGCGCTTTGAATCTTTGTCTCGGAGGGTAATTAGAGACAGAAGAAGGAGATAAATTATAATAGAACGTTTTTAAATTGTTCTCTTCGGCGATAAGAACTACAAGACCATTAAGCACACTGATTCATAAACTGACCCAGTTTATGCCTGTTTGTTCTCTCAGATATCCAGATTGGGTGATGAACTACGCCACTTCACTCATAGCTTTGAGAGTTCACCTCCAGGTGACAGTTTCTACACATCTGCACATCTGTGTCATTGAAGAGGCCTTATAAGGAAGCTATCCCACTGTTTTAACTTCTGAGTCCAAAATAGGAAGCAGGAAATGCTTGCCTTTTCTTAAAAAAAAAAAAATTTGATTCAATAGCAATCATCCAATATCATCATTTTATCCAGATCTTTAAACTTCATCTCATAATAAGTAACGTTTACAACTTGACTACTCTTTTAATAAATTTAATATAAAAAAGAACATGCTTTCATTTAGCAGTAGTAACTTCTTGATCCTTGTCAACAATTATTCAAAGCCAATAAAACAAATACTGAAAAGCATCTCACTCTTGCTAGCCGGTTCACTGCTGAGACACACACACACACACTTAATCTCCTAAAGGTTCAAAGTAACCGCATTTCCCCTCTCCAGGCCCGCTACATACTGAAATGCCTCCTCTTGATGTCAGTCAGCAGACTATCGCTCTCACGCTGCTACAGAGGATAACATATGTGCTAAAACGTGTGCTTAAGCAGAAGGAAGGGGGGTAGAATCTATAGCCAGATGCAGCTATTTCCGACCCTCGCTCCCTCCTCTGCTTTACTCACTCCTGTCCAGTAAGTAGAAAGCAGGCAAAGCTGTGCTGGGAAAGAAGCCCCTTTCCGGAGGGAAGCTGATGCTAATCAGACTTCCCCATGTTTGTCTCCAGCGCTCGGCAAACATATGGTTTACATAGTCCCTGAAACGATTTGGACCACGATTTAGGAAGTTAAATTGCTCAGAAAAAGGCAAATGGAAAAACCACCTTCCCTCGCAGGCAGCAGTTTATATGTAGACTTCCTCTGATTGTCCTATATGTGCTCCAAGTTTACCAGCTGCTCATCAGGGCTGGCTGCTTTGTCCAAGCCAGGGCTCCTATCAGGTGCAGCGATCAAGTCTATATAAGTCTGTTGCTCTGTGGCATAAACAATGATGGGTTTCCCGGTTAAAACCCCCTTAAAGTCCAGTAACCTCTGTTGACAACCCTTTCTTTTCTTTTCTTTTTTCTTTTCTTTTTTAACAAGATAAAGAACTATCCCTACAGAACAGGATATGGTGGTAAATACATACCCCAATTAGGTTTCCCTCGGGAAGGCCTTCTTTTGTTAAGCAGATCAGATAGTTTTTGGTTCTACTAAATTCCACTTAACAGCACGGGTTGAAAAACGATACACCTCACAGCGAACAGTGGCTTTCTTAAACCGAGGATTATGGCGCACTTTTATACTCTTTTGTCCCATATACATTTCTATCAAGGCTAGAAGGATCTATAATGGGCATATATTTATTACTTTTAAATTAGGACAACATTTGAAAACTGCATAAACATGTGTTTTAAAACACCAAAACTACACACACACACACACACACACACACACACACACACACACGCACGCACACACGAGGGAGTATAGAATGACAGCCCCAATCTCAGAACAGGAGTTACTCTGGGAAGAAGGAGGAGGAAGACAGAATAATGAATGGTAAAGGGATTTCAGGTTTACCTGTGGTATTATATTAGGTTTTTGTTTAAAAAGCAGAGATCTGATAAATATGAAAAGAAATTAGTATCTGTCAAATATGCTAGGTATGTTAGTATTTGTCAATTTTCTATTCACTTGAAGCATTTCACAATTCAAGGTACAAATAAATTTAAAAATAACAAATGCACAGATGGGAAAGACTACCATCATGCCAGGTGTCTGTGGATGCTGATGGGTATAGCTTAAGTGACTATTGGACAATGGCCTTGTTCTCCCATAAAAACAACTGATTATTTGCAGATGAAATTCAGTAAAATGGTTGGGTTAAAAAAGAGGCTCTTCCATACATAAATGACAGAAAATATAACAGAAGAAGCAACCTTATAATAGTCACAAAACACATAAAATATTTAGGACTAAACCAGTTTCTGCTATATAAAGACAGCCTTCAACTACTGTACCTCAGAAAAAGGCCTGAAAAAATAAGATTGATATTATACAGGTATCAATTCTTCCTGATAAAGAATGAGACTTACCACATAGGAAAAACAGATTGTAAAGCTACTGTAATTCAAAGGCTGGGACAGTGAATGAGCAAAACAGAGCAGTGTGCCCACACCTGGGAATTTAGTACACGACAGAGATGGCATTTCAAATCTGGGGGAACTGATGGGTTAGTCAACAAATAATACCAGGACATCTGGAGGAAACGTCTGGAAAATATAAAAGTTTGGGTCTCAATCTCACTGCTGAAAGCAAGATATTTCCGTGGACACAAACCTGGGTCCATAAATGTCGTAAAGAAGAGGTGGGACAGAACAGGTCCTCCTGTCCGGCTCAGCCCCATCTGGGCCTGCCTTAGATCGGGGAGGTGCTGTCAAACATGCAAATACCTCAGGGGGAGTTTCCACCTTAACAGGCATTAGCCACCAGTGTAAGTTCATAATCAGGATGACTGAGAACGGGAAACAGGCTAGAATAGCCCTACCTGTGACTTTTCTCACATTCCTTTGGCATTGTTTATTTTATAATCAAAATCTGACAGGTGAAAATCCAACCAGTAAACCCCACTCCAATTCTTCTTCTTCTTTTTTTAAAAATGTATTTTATTGATTTTTTACAGAGAAGAAGGGAGAGGGATAGAGAGTTAGAAACATCGATGAGAGAGAAACATTGATCAGCTGTCTCCTGCACACCTCCTACTGGGGATGTGCCCATTACCAAGGTACATGCCCTTGACCGGAATCAAACCTGGGACCTTTCAGTCTGCAAGCTGATGCCCTATCCACTGAGCCAAACCGGTTTGGGCCAATTCTTCTTTTTATAAAAGAGTTAAATTTAAAGGAAAAGATGAAATCAACAATTATCCAAAACAAAACAGTTTTCTACATACATAGCCAAGTAATGGTTTAATATATACAATATTGACTTCAGAGAGGAAGGGAGAGGAGAAAAAGAGAAATATCTATGATGAGAGATGTTTTGATTGCCTCCTGCACGCCCCACGCTGGGGATTGAGCCCACAGCCAGGCATGTGCCTTGACTAGGAATCAAACCGTGATCTCCTGGTTCATAGGTTGACACTCAACCACTGATCCCTGCTGGCCAGCAGTAGTAATTATTTTTTACCCATTCAGCAGCTCGGCTTTCTATCAGACATTCACACAGCTTTCCTGTCATGAAAGAACTTTTACTTGAATCTGCTGGTGTCTGGGTCTTCATTATCTCAGCCCCTGGGCGTACATGCCAATGAAATCGCCCCTCAAGGTCATCGCAGCCCAACGACCCACCAAATCCAATGACTGGGTTTCACCACCATTTTTTAAAAATTTATTACAACTTTTTTTTTTTATTGTGTTACATTGTAAGTTCATAATCAGGATGACCGAGAATGGAAAACAGGCTAGAATAGCCCTAACTGTGACTTTTCTCACATTCCTTTGGCATTATTTCGGAACTTTATTTTATAATCAAAATCTCCCCATTGCCCCCCCTCCCTTCCTCCCAGGCATACCCCAACCTCCCAGTGTCTATGTTCATTGGTTATGCTTATATGCATGCATACACGTCCTTTGATTGATCTCTTATCTACCCCACCTCTCCTTAACCTTCCTGCTATAATATCACAGTCTTTTTGATGCTTTACTGCCTCTGTATTATCCTATTGTTCATCAGTTTACAATGTTCTTTATTATCCACCAATGAGGGAGAGCATGTCACCACCATTCTTGACATCTCCACTACCTGATGATGCTGAGCACCTGTGACCTCCTGAAATTCCATCTTCCTCTTCCAAGGCCTCTGTGACATTTTCAAGTCATCGCTCTTTGGGGTCATTCTCCAAGGTCCTCTGCTAGGCCCTCCGGCTTTTCTCTCAGGAATTTATAATGGCTCTGCCCTTCTCCCAGCACTCTGTCTCATGGAAGCACGTGGGGTTTGATAAGGGTCAAAGGCCAGTCTTCCTACTTCCCTTCAAGGCATGTATATTTCTTCCTCTGCAGATTTCAGCTTGTTACTCTTCTCTGCCTAAACACATGATTCCTAAGTCCTCATATTTGATCTTGTGCTTAACTGGAATAAAAATATTCTAGTTCAGCATTTCTGGGTTGGAAAATACTGGACTACACTAAAAAATTAAAGTTAAGAGATTGAAACACTTTTTCACATGACTGAAGTTAATTTCAATTTTAAAGGTTGGTGTCTGATTACACAAACAAGTTTTTGGTGGAAGTAATATACAAATTTAAAGTAACTATAGCATAACAGTTAAGAGTCCAGACTTGATTTAGAATGTCTGTAAAAACCCCACTTCTATCACTCACTCTGTGGTCTGAGCAAATTACCGATATTCCCCATTTTCAGTTTTCTCATCTGTAAAATGGGGATAATAATACCAATCCAACTCTTCGGGTTGTTGTGAACATTCATTATCTTATTGCACCTAAAAATCTTATAATCACGCCTGGCTCACAGCCAGTCAATGCTAGCTATTAAACTGGGAAAAGGCATAATTAGAGCTGCCATAAATACTTCTGTTGAGAAATTAATAATTTGTCACGTGCTCCAACCAGCCAAACAAGACGTGATACTTATCTAGAAACTGATTTCAAGCAGCTTTACTTGCCCAGCTCCTCAAAATAACTCTGAAGACTAACAAACATGCCACACGCTTCCTAGTTCATTGTCAAGAAGATAATGAATAGTGGAGGCGAGGATCACATTCATTGGTGAGATAAAGGATCTGTTGTTATTCGCTGTCACCAAAAAGGGTGGCCGGTGACCCACAATAGAAGCAACAGGAGCGCCAATGACTGTCACCACTGATCTCCAGACTCCACAGCCTGGGATCTTCCCAGCTGCCCGCGAGATGTCCCGAATCCACGGTCCTTGACAGAGAGGAGACGGACAGGGATGAGGGGCTGCTGGCACCTCACAGAAGCTTTCTCCCTGGCGTAACGAGAACTGAACTCTGAAGAGCAAGTAGACAGCTTCTTCAATGGGTAACGAAGTTATTCCAAAGCACCACATTCCCATTTAAATTCACTTCTGCCTACTTCTTTGAATGAAAGGAGAAAATACACTGAATTCACTTTTTCAGCCACAAAGAAGGGATGAAGGATGTTGTGAGGGATTTTGCAGGAAAATCGCTACTACCGAAGTATACTCTACTCATATCATCAATTATAACAAAAATAAATCAATGGTTATCCTTCACTCCCTTGCCATCTGACATGAGTTCCTGATGAGGACACAGAGGCACGGAGCTAAATGTGTTTGTTCCTAAGGCCGTGGTTCAGAGGCCATACATCCAGGTCTGCCCCCAGAGTGCACCACAACCTTCAGATATAGCAATGGCTACAGGTTTCAAGCCATTTTTTTAAAAAATATATTTTATTAATTTTTTATAGAGAGGAAAGGAGAGGGATAGAGAGTTAGAAACATCGATGAGAGAGAGAGACATCGATCAGCCGCCTCCTGCACACCCCTACTGGGGATGAGCCCGCAACCAGGATACGTGCCCTTGACCAGAATCGATCCTGAGACCCTTCAGTCCGCAGGCCGACGCTCTATCCACTGAGCCAAACCAGTTTCAGCACAAGCCATTTTTTAACCAATCAGATAATTTAATCTTTAGCATAAGAAACACAATACAAGGAATAATGACACTCAGCCTGTGTCAATCAATTGGCAGAGACTATTCACTGCATTAAAATTTTATGTGCGTTAGCTGATTTAATTCTCAAGGAAATTTCATGAAGGAGAGGAATTATTATACCCATTTTACAGATGAGAATACTGAGCCTCTGAGAGACTGAGAGTAGCATGCCCAAGGTCTCCTGGCCAGGATTGGAGCCCAGTTCTGTCTGATTCCAGACACTGATATTGTGCTTCTAGATCATAGCAGCTTTCAACATTGAATGACAAGGTCAATTCTTCTTACAGATTAGAGGACACAATACCTTTACTACTCATCACATTGAGCAGTGTTTCTCAACCTTTCTAATGCCGCGGCCCTTAAATATAGTTCCTCATGTTGTAGTGACCCCCAACCATAAAATTACTTGCGTTGCTACTTCATAACAGTCATTTTGCTACTGTTAATGAATCCTAATGTAAATATCTGTGTTTTCCGATGTCTTAGGTGACCCACAGGTTGAGAACCTCTGCTGTAGAGCCTAGAACCATCGGAAAACACAGATATTTACATTACGATTCATTACCAGTAGCAAAATGACAGTTATGAAGAAGCAACGGAAATAATTTTATGGTTGGGGGTTACCACAACATGAGGAACTGTATTAAAGGGTCATGGCATTAGAAAGATTGAGAACCACTGACATAGAGGAATCAGGGATATGTGGGGAGGCCCCAGAAAAAGAGGGGGAGGGGAAAGAAAATGGGGCTCTCACTTCTTCCCACCCCATCTCATCATCTTAAATGTAGAAACCAATATCATGGTGTCAGAAATAGCCAAGTTGTATGTTGAAGGAATAAAAGCACTTTGAGTTGGTCCTACTGCCTTTCTTTTTTTAAAAATATATCTTATTGATTGTTTACAGAGAGGAAGGGAGAGGGAGAGAGAGTCAGAAACATGGATGAGAGAGAGACATCGATCAGCCCCCTCCTGCACGCCCCACACTGGGGATGTGCCCGCAAGCAAGGTACATGCCCTTGACCTGAATCAAACCTGGGACCTTTCAGTCCGCAGGCTGATGCTCTTTCCACTGAGCCAAACCGGTCATGGCCTACTGCCTTTCTTTATCCAAGATACTCTTAAAGTTAATTTCCTGGGGAAGGAGTCTATTCTGCAGAGGAAGAGAGACAGTGAGAGGGGACTCCAGCTTTCTATAACGGGAAAGGCTTCAAGCGGAAAAACTCGAAGTGGGGCCGAACCAGGGAGCGTGCACGGCGTCCACCCATGGGGGCATTCAAACTGCTTGGGAAAATGCAAGTGGGAACTTAAACCCCTGAACGTTTGCTAGCGACCTGGAGATACCCTGTTACAGAAAATCCTTTGTTTAAGCCCCAAGCATGTGTAATGTGCGGCAAAGTTCAAGTTATGTCAATATACACAATATTTATGGAACAGGAACCAGGAAGTGGAACCTACTGTCTTCAATGTCTGCAGGAAGGACATGCGATCAGAAGGAAACTTCCTTCCACTCTGACGCCAGGCCAGCTAAAGGCAGAGGAAAGCTCACAAGTGCAATTGGGTGTTGGTTCTGGTTTTCTCCTACCACCTGGGCCTTTATAAAAATACTCACCTAACACAAACTCGCGTTGGAAAAAGGGTCTATCAAAACAAACAAAAAAAAAGTGCTGGTTTCTACGATGTTCTTCCCAATGACAGTATAGGACAGGGAACGGTGAAAATATGCTACAAAAATGAAGTCAAGAAGTAATGAAGATAGCGTGGCCGGTGTGGCTCAGTGGTTGAGAGTTGGCCTATGAACCAGGAGGTCACGGCCCGATCCCCAGCAAGGGGCATATAGGAGGCAACTGATCAATGATTTTCTCTCATCATTGATGTTTCTGTTTCTCCCTTCCTCTCTGAAATCAATTTAAAAAATACACCTTTTTTTTTTAAGAAGTAATGAACATAAAGAAACTTAGAGAGGAAGCTCTAAAGTCAGAGAGACACATGAGAATCCTGGCTTTGCCAAGAGACCTTGAAAAAGATGCTGTCTCTCTGCCTCAGTATTCTCACCTGTAAAATGGAAAGAATATGAGGCTGCTGTGATTAACTCCACGCTGCCTGTGCCCTCTGTGCTCAGTGAATGGCATACTGTACATGCTTAATAACATGGGTTCTTATCATCATTATTACAATTACAATTACTCCTCATGTAACTACAGGTAACATCACAAACCATCATGGCTAAATCATTCATGGGTAGAGACCTCAGAACAAGAAAACAAATCCGAAAATAATTACCTTTACTGTTATAGGTAACAAGAACAGACTAGACTTCAGCATTCTTTCGGTTTTGCGGCCCGACACCCACACCACACCCATCGATCTGCTCCAGATGTGCCGAAGGGCACACTTGGGCTGGTGGCAGGGAAACGGCCCTACCACGGAGATGCATGAATCCCAGCTGGAAGACTAACACCAGCCGAAAGGAAGGGGGTCCTACATCTCCAATCTCCTCTGTCTCCTAGGAAATCCATATTCCCCAACCCCATCTATCCTACAGGCACAGCGCTGGTTCTGTCAAAGAGCCTCCATTTCCCCAACTACTCCAATGTAATTGGTGCTCCGTGGAGCGGAGTGTTTCCTCGCTGTGGCTGGAACTGTTATCTAATCAGCTGCCAGCCTCCTCTGCTTCTTGTCCATCAAATCCCAGCGTGCCGGCCCCAGGGGAAGCGCACAGTCCTGATTCTCCTGCTCCCCTTTATCACGTGCTGGCTTTCCCAGCCGCCCTAATAACCAGGCCTGTGACCCAAGACTAACCCAGGGGATTCACGCAGTCGCCTGGGGACTGTCTGGGAGAGGTTTTCCTCCGCTGAGAAATAAGAAAAGCCACCTGCGCAGAGCCGTGATTCAGCCTGAAGTTCACCCTTCTCTGGCTGGAGGAAATCCTGATGCCTGCAGGAGCTCTTACAACCGTGAGGACACGTGCGCAGAGCACAGAGCAGCTGCAGAAGGGAAAGGGGCTGGGTTCTAAGTGACCACCGGGCCCAGACTGACCGCCCCCAGTCTTTATGTCTGGAGAGAGGTAAATGCTTTCAGTGTCTGAGCCACTGATATTTGGGAATTCTGTTACACGCGGCCAAAAGCTTTCTAAGTGGTCTAACAGGGCACCTCCCAAAGAAGAATGAAGTTTTCCCAAACTCATCCAACTTCTTATTGTGTGTGTGTGTGTTTGTGTATGTGTGTGCATGTGACGGTTCAACATTTTCATTGTTTAACCCTTTTGTATGAGTATACTTTTACTTGCAGCTCAAAATATTAGTTGTACAAATATTTTGTATATTAGTGTAGTACAAAAGAAAGCAAACAAACAACAACAAAAATTGCTCTATAGAGCCAGTTTTGCAAATACAGTCTTAATAATCAGGTTGTATTCTACAGGTAAACCTCCAGAGGAGATGAGAAGCCATGTGAAAAACCAAGCCCAGAATGTTTTTGCCAAAAATTTAAAGTATCACTTGAAAATGGATATATAATGGAGCAGGATACAAGAATCACATGTCTTTTAAAAATAAAAGAAATTTCAACCTGGCTGGTATGCTCAATGGTTGAGCACCCACCTGTGAATGAGGAGGTTATGGTTCCACTCCTAGTCAGGGTACATGCCCGGGTTGGGGGCTCGATTCCCAGTGGGGTGCATATGGGAAGCAGCCGATTAGTGATTCGCTCTCATCATTGATGTTCCTACCTCTCCCTCTCCCCTCCTCTCTGACATCAGTAAGAAGATAATTTTAAAAAAGATGATTGCTATGTCAGGTCTGGTCGATTTTCACACCTTCACTCACTCCATGAAGGCAACACTGGTGGCCAGTCTGCCATCGCTCTAGAGCGGTGGTTCTCTCCTGGAGGCCATCTGTCCCCCAGCAACCATCTGGGTTGTCACACCTGGAAGGAAAGTGCTGCTCACACAGAGAGTAGAGAGCAGGCAGCTGCTGAAACACCCCACAAAGCACAGGGCAATCTCCCAACAGAGAGTCCTCAGGTCTCTGTCCTGCTGAGTTGAAAGCTCTACTCCCTAAGTTCCCAGGTAATCTGCTTTGAAAGCTGCAACTGCCAAAGGTTCCCTTTCTCATCCAAAACAAACGGATCCTTTTGAAATGCGGTGGAAGAGACTATTCCTGTAGTGACTCACCAACAGCCCAGGGCAAATAGAAATTTTAAACTTCCTTTTAATATTCTTGAAGAAAAAAAAAGCAAAAATTCCTGCCCTAAAAGACAGCCCGAGGTCACGTTCCGCTCTGCAAGCACTAGCAGCAAGCAATAGGGTCTCTGCACCACGGAGGTGGCCACACACCCCAGCCATCTATCTGCTCAGCATAAACCAGCTGGCAGGCAGGGAGGAGGAGGAGGAAGAGTAAGTAGCTCTCCTCCCCAGCTCTCTCTGCCAGGAGCCAGGGGGGCCTCCCTGAAGCTGAAACCACTGGAGACCCAGCAGCCGAGCTCCCGACTGAACCCTGGGCTTAGAATTGGGCAGGGAAGGAGGATCGGTCCTGCGGAGCTGGCACAGGTAGCTCTTCCTTATCTGCACCCCGGGGCCAAGCCTAAACTACCCCCCTGGTTCAAAGCGGCCCCATCTCCCTCGCTGCCGCCTCTGGCATGCGTGGCATTTGCAGTTGCCTCCTTGAAGCTGCAGAGTAAACAGGGCTGTGCATACTGCGCATTTTTAACCGGGCCTGTTGACGGAGCCCCTGTTCTGCCTGTCACTCTCACCACCTATTCAGGGCAGAAACAACCTGAGCCTCCAATGTCACGCTCTGGGTCAGGAGCACCTTAGAAATATGATGAGCTCATTGCAAGGGCAAGGACATTCCAGTTTCGGTCAAGGCCAAGGGAGCCACTCAGGTTGCCCTCTCCATTGGAACTGTATGGTGGTTTTTTTTTTTGTGTGTGTGTTTTTAATATATTTTATTGATTTTTCACAGAGGAAGGGAGAGGGCTAGAAAGTCAGAAACATCTATGAGAGAGAGACATCGATCAGCCGCCTCCTGCACACCTCACACTGGAGATGTGCCCGCAAGCAAGGTACATGCCCCTGACCGGAATCGAACCCGAGACCCTTCAGTCCGCAGGCCGACGCTCTATCCACTGAGCCAAACCGGTCTCGGCGGAACTGTATGTTTTGCTCTTCCTTTTCTAACAACGTAAGCTCAAACATATCTGAGCGAATACATGTGGGCTAGCTAGGAAAGCAACATTAAATGTAATGGCAAAACCTCCTGTGGAGGGAAAAATATGCTGCTAATTAGAACTGCATATACCTTCATTCCAACTTTCAAAAGTCTGTATTTATTGGGCAGTTCTATGCAAGTTCAGGAATAAAAGTTGTACTATATTGGCTTTTAAAAACCCTTAATGGCTTCATCAAGTCACCGAAGAGATCATAATCAAGACTACGTTATATTTAAAGTGGGTTTGATAGGCTTTATCTGTAAAATAAAAAGTGTAGGTAAAGCGTTTGGTCCCTTGGGACAGAACAAATATTTCAACAGCTGGAAGATGTTAAAAAGTCAAGGGCTCTGGCATGTGAAGAGTCACATATATAATTACTCTTCCCCTAAAAACAAAACATCTCGACGAACGCCAAAAAAACATGCTATCTCATAGGAAACCAACAAAAACATAAAAACACTAATTATAATGTTCCTCCAATCTTTTATTTATAAACTTTACTTAGCTACTAGAACTATTTAAACTGCCCCCAAGGTAAGATAAATCATTTTTTCTTAAAGATACGGGAACACCATTGTCCTAAGTAAGAAAAATAATCACCAGCATCTTTATATATTTATCAGAGATCTATTAGGGCTTTTTAGGGTAGACCATTCAAAGTTTTCATTTCAGCTAGTCTGCCAAGCAGCTGAAATCATTCACAACACAGTCTGACTAAAGGGAACAAAAAGCAAAGCAAAGCTCAAGCTCTGTTTCTTTTTTTTTTTTTCCCCAAACTTATTATTTTTTTATTGAATTTATTGGGGTAACACTGGTTCATAAAATTGTATAGGTTTCAGGCATACACTTCTATAATACATGTCTGAACATTATATGGTGTGTTCACCACCTCAAGTCTTCTTTCACCACCATTTATCTCTCCTACCCTTTTCCACCTCCCTCACCCTATTTTCTCTCTGGTAATCATCATACAGCTGTCTGTGTCCATGGGTCTTTTTGTTTTTTTTTTCCTTCTTCACTTAATCCCTTCCCCCCTCTCACCCAGCCCCCCATCTCCTCGGTTTGACAACTGTCAGTCTGTTTTCTGTATCCGCGAGTCTGTCTCTACTTTGTTAGCTTATTTTGTACAAAAGACTCTACATATAAGTGAAATCGTATGGTACTTGTCTTTCTCTGAATGGCCCATTTCCCTTAGCATAATACTCTCCAGGTTAGTTTGAATATCTAAGCTAAAACGTCAGCTCTTCAGAAGTAGGATTTGAATAAATGCTTTTGACAAATTTGAACATTTATTTTACATATGCCTAGGAGCCTGTTTCCATGATTCTCGTCACACCTTGTCTAAACTGTACCCCACGAACCACCCCTACTTCCATTCTGCCCACTTGCTTGCCTTCGTATGTGGAAATAACACATCACACATTCGTGGGGTTTGAAGTTCACAGTCTGGGAACGATGGAATATTTATGAAGGACCAACGGGAAAATATTTTACAATCCTACATACCCCGAGGAGAGTTAGTAAAGAATGTTTCTGCCAATTCTTTGCAGGAAGAGTGAAGGGGAGTGAGTGTGTGTATGCATGTGTGTAGAGTGGGGACAGATAGAACAAATACTATATATATATATATATATGTATATATATATATAAAAAAGACTTGTACAGAATCCCTTTTGATTATCTCCCCAGAGCAGGATATGAATACACAACCAGAAGTCTCAAATCAGAGGCATAAACCTGCTGCCAACAGACTGATTTACTTTCTATTCCCCAGGGAAAAGAGGATGAGAGTCCTGCCAGCACCTTCCCAGTCACGGGGAAATGTTGTAGACTAGCAATCATGAAGAGCAGTGGATTTTCAATTAAGTTACAAGGAGGACTAGACTTGCACTCTAGCTCATTATCAACCAGAGGAGAGGTTTCATGGAGAAGAAATTTGAAAAATGCTCATTGGGAATAATAAGAGTATTGCCTCCTCGCGGATATCATGAGAACTCAAAGATACAAATGAACTCACACTGCAAAAGACTCAAGTCCTAACTCAACAGGTAACTTAGAGAAAAGAAGGCACAGACGCTCCTGTGATTCCAGGTATGGAAACTATGCACCTCCCATCTCAAGCTTTGAAAGGACGATTGCCTTGAACAAGCATCTGAATGGCGGAGCTGGGAACCCGGACACACCCAGCAGCTGACACCAAGGCTTACCTCTTCTTCTTGGTGATGATGAGCACGTCGTTAAAAAGGAAGAAGTAGACTTGCTGTTTGGATGTCCTTTTGGAGAAAAGCACCGTGTCCTCCACATAGGCTGTCAGCTCGCCTCTCTTCACCAGCCACCGGGAAGAGGAGACCAGAGGGAAGGGCTACAAACAGAGGAGAATTCAGCACCAAAGTCAAAGGAGAGAGCGTCTACGGTGATGGAGATTAAAATCTAAGACTTACATTCAAACCCAGTATGCACAGGATGGCATACATCATTATTTTACAGACACTTTATAACAAAATTTAATAACTAGAGGAGTAGTATAGTAATTCTCTGATAGAAAGTGAGCAACAATTTTTTTTCCAATATAAAAACCATTAACTTGTCTACATGTAACTAAAACTCAATGAAAAAAATGTTATTGGGTCAACCCGAAAGGATTATATTGCCCTTCCATTAATTCTCAGCTGAAAAAGAAGATCAAGAAAGGAGTCACTGAACAGTGAAATGCCTCAAAATGAAATCTGTTAAGTATCAACAGCAGTTACTTTAAGTCTCACAAACCAGAATCTAAACATACAGGAAAATGGAGATAACTAATTAACAAGAGACAACTATAAAAGCCTACACTCCTTTATGAACTGAAGAGACTTTATTCAAAAGGAAAAAAAAAATTCTCTTAAATGTGTTGTCAGCCGATTATTTACTTAGCCATATTCTGAAGAACACCTGTTCTTCAGTGTATGGTAGTTTTCCCATGGAAGTTCATCCCTGACAGCATCATGCCGTTTTTCTGGCTGGGGAAAATGAGGTTTTCCCAAAATAATCCATCTTAATCTCACAGAAAAAGCTGGATACAAGAAATTACATAGTTTTTTTTAAAAAATTCAGTTTCCAGTTTCCCAAATGGAAAACTCTTAAAACCACAGGATAATCCTTACCCTGGAGAGCTTTCTTTTTTTTTTAAGTTACCAGAAATGCTTACTGTCAAAAATTTAATTTAAAAAACTGCACCCATAAAATAAGCAGTTCTTAGACACACAAAAGGTAACTTTAGTAGCTTAGTGCAACCAAATGTCATCCTTTTCAGGGACTAATGATTAAAAATAGCTAAAGGAAATTGAGGATATTAGGGAGGAAATAAGAAAGCTAAGAGAATTTCTTTTTTTTTTTCTTTTTACTTTATAAAGAACTTTTATGAGCAGGTTGCTCATCAGTTATGTCCTGTTTTCCTGAAGATTTAAAAAGGAAGAGGAAACATCATGGCTGACCTCAAACTTCCCAAACTTGCCATTAAGGGAGTTCATAGAGTTTCCAGACCCAAATCTCAAATCATATGATTATCAAACAGGAATGGCTGAAACTTAAAAGGCCGGCAGGCAGACAGAGATGGCGTAGACCATTCTGGGGGACCCCACCAGCACACAAAAGGTCACCGCCAAGAACTGTGTGTCAGGTTTGGTCCCACTGAAGGTAGGGAATTACTGGGGACACAGTGCTCTCCTGCTGCTGCATGTGACCCCACAGTATGAACCAAGGGCAGTTTTACAGTTAAGTTCTTAGTTTAGGGGAAGGGGAAAGAAAGTTTTTAAAACTAGTTTGTTGTTTTTAAAATACATTTACTTTTATAGGCTTCTCATACTCTACTGGGCAAAAATAACTATCTAAGGAATATCTAAAATGGGCAGTGACTTTCAATATGTCTATGCCTCTATTGAAAACAAAAATCCAATATTATAAATGTGTAGAGGAGGAGTAGGAGGAGGAGGAAGAAGAGAAAGAGGAGGAGGAAGAGGAGGAGGAGGCGGCGGCGGCGAAGGAGGAGGAGGGGTGAGGGAATGTTCTCCCTAACTGCGGTTTGTGGAAAGTTCGCTTTATCTGGCATACGCAGAATAGAATCTCCCTCAGCATCTTGCTACTCTCTCCGCCAGCCTCTCTCTTACTCAATGCATGGTCCTTCTTTGAAAAATAAAATCCCATCCACTTCCGTTGCCCTCAACTGTCTTCATATTTATAGAAGACTTAAGCAAGAGCAGTAATAAATGTGCTTATGAAGAAGTGCGAAAATACCTTGATTTTAAATTCCAGCTGGGAGTTAATTGTGTACATCATTTCTGTCCTTTCCATCTTCCGGGCTCCTTCATTGCACAGCCGAACCAACTGGGAACACAGAGAAAGGAGGAGGGTTCAGAGGTCAAGGAGAGGAGCCCCACTTTCAAAGGCAGCTCTCTCGCTCTCTCTCTCTCTCTCTCTCTCTCTCTCTCTCTCTCTCTCGCAGGAAGTCATTAGCACCGGGGAAGCTCCACAGACCCCTCTCTGACAGCTGAAGGATTCACTTGTACACAGTTAAGACACTGTCCTCAGTGAGGAGGGGCGTCAGTAGGATGTGAAGACAGAGGGGGAAAGTCTCCTAGAAATTTCCAGGAACAGATGTCCTTCATGAGTTATGACATCACACCCTCCACACCCAGGTTCCTCCCTGAGCAATCTGCTCCTTTCCTCTGCCCCTCCTGCCAGTCTCAACCCAAACCCTCACCCAGCCGCAGGGCACGCTGCTCCTTTCTCCTCTGCCAAGTCAGAGCAGCTGGAGGCAGATGACCAAGGTCAAAGGCAAATTCTAAGCGGAGTACTGCTGCAAGCATATGACTAGTAAAGGGAAGCCTTCATGGGGAACCTGATGGCCAGTGACTCTTGAAGGGTGGCCAGGCTCAGGGACATTCACTGTAATTAGAAATAATGAATGATCTACAACCGAATGCATTCAGTCCTTTGGCGATGGCCTGGGACATTGTGATTTATAATAAGAAGCATATAGTTGGTCTTGACCCATAGTTCCCAGCACAGAGCAACTAAAACCCTTGTAATTTCCTATGTAGGAGCCACTGGGGGCATTTTAGTCATAATGTGATATTTATTTATAACAGGCCCCTTTAAACAACACCTTAATTTATGTTAATGAGGTAACTTTAAAAAAAGCCTCTAACCATCACCGTGGTTTCAAGGGCTGGTATGCTTGGTACAGCAGCTGACATGCAATAAATATGTATTGAATGAGGAAATAAATAAACAGCTATTCAGACACCACAAGAAAAGGAGACATCTATAGACCCTTCAAATAAGACCGTCTGACACGGTAAAAATACACATTTCATCCGAGTGTAGCAAACATCATTTTGTTTTTCAGCTATCTCAAGAATGCTGCGCAAATGGCTATGAGAAGCTACCAGTTTTCAGCATCAACCGAGACACATTCTCTTCCACGCGATCTGAGTGCTTTACTGTCTGAGGAGCTACCCAACAGTTACCTTGCTTACTTCCTTCAAGGCCCTTTTACAGACTTCATACTTCGGAGAGTCCTTAGGTGTTTTTTGACAGATAGTCTGTAATAAATTAAAATAGCAAAAGAAATTGATTGAGTGATTTTACTAAGCACATTAAAACCAATGCCCAGACATACCCTCTCATGCATAGCGAGCTTCACAATGCTGAACACAGTATTATGGATGGGTTTGACAATGACATTCAAATCCAGTGACAAAACCATGGAATGGTCTTTGCACACACAGAAACCAGGAGGATCTAGGAAATGGTTCAGTAAGAGGATAGACTTCAGAGGTGGATGAACTCGATTTCAAATCTGAACTCTGCCCCTTACTAGCTATTTGATCTTGGTGAGTTCTCTATCTCTATAAGCCTCAGTTTCTTCATCTGTAAATTCAGAATAATGTCAGCTATGTCACCAGGTGGCTGCAAGGGTTAAATGATAATACATGTAAAATGCCTTATGGGTACCTGGCATACAGTAGGCCATCAATAAATAATAAAATTACTTTCATCGTTATCATCATCATAATCATCATCAGAGGGGAACTAATTTTGTATAGAACACGACTGAATAAAAATATCAAGGAAAAAAAGGCTGCTAAATTTTCTCTTGATATATTTATACTGCCATTTTTGTGATGTTTAAAATTGAATTCAAGGTAAATTGAATTACACATAGCTTTTAAAACTATACCCAATTCAAAACCAATAAAACTATTTTGAGTGTTAAAACTGTTCACTCAATTAAGCTTAAATCATTGCAAAACAAGTTTAAATCTCCAAATGAAGTAAAATTGAAGAGATAATGTTTGAAGTCCATTCAGATTCTGCCCCAGTGGCCAGACTCTCTCACAGGAGAAGAGATTAGGGCAGTGGGCAGCAGGTGAAGGGGAGAGGTAGGTAGATCTAGCAAACCACTGGTACCTACAATAGGGGTGAGTACCAGGCCTACAAACCTGAGGTTGGGTGTCAGGATTGTTACATGTGATGTGTCAGAAGAAACACAGACAGTGCCATCTGTGGGTTTATAGCATGGTTCTCATATGTTTTTGACTATGACCCACTGCAAGAAATACATTTAACACTGTGACCAGTACACATACAAATGAAAATAAAACAAGGTTTTGTTTGTTTGTTGTTGTTGTTTTTTAAATATATTCTAATTGATTTTTCACAGAGAGGAAGGGAGAGGGATAGAAAGTCAGAAGTATCGATGAGAAAAAGGCATCGATCAGCCGCCTCCTGCACACTCCCCACTGGAGATGTGCCCGAAAGCAAGGTACATGCTCCCGACCGGAATCTAACCCGGGACCTCTCAGTCCGCAGGCCCTCTATCCACTGGGCCAAACCGGTCTCAGCTTGTTGGTTTTTTTTTTAATGAAATAATACTTAACCACATTATGGACTGTGTACATGTCATGTAGAGTATGTTCTATCTTTTTTAAACAGTGCTCATTTTTCAAAAGTCAATTTTGTGGCAGACTAAGGGGTATGAAAGTAGTTTGAAAAATATTGGCTTATGTCCCTAAGTGCAGGCACTCTAAATTCATAATGTCTCTGCACACTTCAATTTTATCTAAATGTTGTGCATACTGAATTTTCTAGGGAGAATGACTACAGCTTTACTCAGTGTCTCAAAAAAAAAATTAGAGCCCACTGGACAATAATGCCATTAAACCCCAACATGGTATGTTAGATTTTGTGAGTCCCAAATATTCAAGCAATTTTGCCAAAATTAAACAGATAGAGACTATAAAAGGCTGAGAGCTGGCAGTTTATACAGAATCTAAGGAAACATGGCTAAAATGCACTTTCAGACGAAAGAACCCTGAAAATTCATAGTACTACAAGGAAATCACATTTAGAAAGCACCCATTTCTTATTTAAAATGGTAAAGTTTGAAATATTTCCTTAAACAATTCAAAGTTTCATAAAAACGTTTTAGAAGTCACATAATATAAATCTTGTTTTAATGACCTCTTTAGTACAGTTAAGTCTTACAGAAGAAAGTACAGCAGCTGCTACTTGAAGGTATCTTTGAATAAGTCACAATCCTATATAATAAAACCCTAATATGCAAATTGACCAAACAGTGGTACGACTGGTGGCTATGACGTGCGCTGACCACTAAGGGGTAGACTCTCAATATAGGAGCTAACCCCCAGTGGTCAGTGCATTCCCACAGGGGGAGCGCCACTCAGCCAGAAGCCGGGTTCACAGCTGGAGAGCACAGTGGTGGCAGTGGGAGCCTCTCCGCCTGCCTGCTTAGGTGGTGAATTGGCCTAAGCCAGCAGGCAGTCATCCCCTGAAGGGTCCCAGACTGCAAGAAGGCACAGGCTGGACTGAGGGACCATCCCTCCCCTCCCCCCCCAGTGCATAAATGTCGTGCAACAGACCTCTAGTATTAATATAACTCAGTACAGGCCTGTACACTATATTATTAATTTAGTCAAGAAAGAGTGTCTATTTGTCACACTTACCATTTACTATTTCATGCCAACCCAGCAGGTACCCATTATCCTTCTTTTCAGAATAAGATAAGCAGTTTGCCTAGGACCGCCTAGTCAGTGGCAGAGACAGAATTTGTACCCAGATCTATCTTACTCCAGAACCACAGTACTTCACTGTGCCAGGTTTACGTGTCAGAGTGCTTTCTGAGGAAACGGGACCAAAAATATTACATGAGTTGCCCAAGGTCACAGGCCTCATGGCTCAGCCAGAACCCAACCCAGGACTCCTGACTTTAAGAAGTCAATACAGTGGTACCTCGAGATACGAGTGCCCTAACATACGAGATTTTTGAGATACGAGCCATGGAGAGAGAGATTTTTGCTTTGAAATACGAGCAACATTTGAGATAGGAGTAATCCTGCGGATCAGCAGGCTGCACACGACCCACCAGTTTACCGTGACTGGAGCGTCTCATAGTTTCCCACGCCTCAAGGTTACGGAACGAATTAAACTCGTATCTCGAGGTACCACTGTATTCTCCCCATTTCAAAAAGTGTTGAGTGAGTGCTGTCTTCTAAATCCTCCAGTGACCACACAAACCCAACTTGAAGATGATTCCTAAAAATATAAGACAAAAGTGAGACTTTCCAGCAGAATAGCACCTTCTCACTAGACCGGGAGATTTTATAGAGGGGTGATGCATCAATGTAAGTGGAAGAAGAAGAATTATTTTCATCAGATTTACAGCACTACAGCTACCCACAGAGGAAAGAGCCACCCAATCATGTCTTACGTCCATCAGCAGGGGAAGGCGAGTCACCCTCTGCATGGGGAGGATGAGGAAAGAGATCATGGGGAGGTTCCTACAGTCTTCATGGGACTCGATTCGTGACAGTACTTCCTTAAAAGCTGGGTTGGTGGCTCTGAGGGAAAACAAAAAAGGAAGAGACTTTAATATACAGCCTCCTCAAGTGAAGAATAAAAAAAACCCTGTAGTATAGAATACTGCGATTATTTCCGATATTACCAACAATTTTTAAATATACAGAACATGCACACATAATTACATAGGTAGACATAGATGGCTTGTCTGCCTTTTATAGCCAAAACGGAATGTCAGATATGAGTCTAAGGTGACAGTATGAGCAATGAGATGAAAATGTCTGAGCTACAAATTTATAGACATGGAAACTAAACAAATTACGAGGCAATGGCACCGGAATGGTGACCGCATCAATTACAAATTAGTTTTAATTTGTAATAAAATTTGATAATAACACCGGTAAAATACTACCACAACATTTTAATTTAATTTTCTCACAATGAGGAGTTTTAAGTTTTCCTTTCTACTCGCTTGAAAATTTTTTTAGAAACTTCATGAAAAAAAAAATCAAACTCTAAACCAGTTGTGTCTTTAAATCCCTGCGGTCCCAGTCTCCTGCCTCCAGAGTCTGGTTAAGCAGAAAACTGACTATTGTCAGCCATGTTTCTTCTCTCCCAGTGACAATAAAACCAGTAAAATACTGCCATAACATTTAGCAGACATATACGATCTTATGGGGAAACCACTCATATAACTTTTAAAAAAGGTCAAGAGGGCATTCTAATAAGAATGGAGCCTCAGAAAGGTCCCGACTTGCCAAATAATAGCCCTAGTCTTTGGTGAAGACAGAAGTCAAGCCAAGGTCTTCTGACTTCCAGCGGGTGCCTTCACCCCTGCATCTCTCACCTCACTCCAGCCCCAGAGGAGCTGTAAGGAGCTCCATTGTGACTACAAGGAGGGGGCCGGGAAGGGGTAGTCTTGCAATGCAATCCCATGTTGGAGGGCAACACACACACACACACATACATATGTATGTTTAAAAAGGTACAATTGCCACCATATATACAGTGGTACCTTGAGATACGAGTGCCCTAACATACGAAATTTTTGAGATACGAGCCGTCAAAGGAGCGATTTTTGCTTTGAAATACGAGCAACAGTTGAGATACGAGTAATCGTGAGGATTGGCTGGCTGCACATGACCCACCAGTTTCCTGAGACTCGAGCATCTCATAGTTTCCCACGCCTCAAGGTTACGGAACGAATTAAACTCGTATCTCGAGGTACCACTGTATGTATGTGTGTGTGTGTGTGTGTGTGTGTGTGTGTGTGTGTATAGATAGATAGATAGATAGATAGTATATACTGAGTAGCCAGATTATGATCTCTGAACACATAATATGGCCTCTCAGTGTATATGCTATATAATAAAAGGCTAATATGCAAATTGTCCCCTCAACCAGGAGTTGGACCAGCAGGCAGGCTCGCCAACCACCCATGTCCCCTCCCCCTGGTCTGGTTGGCCAGACCTCACCCATGCACAAATTCATGCACCAGGTCTCTAATACACACACACACACACACACATACACACACACACACACACACACATTGAGTGGCCAGATTATTATGCATTCAGAGATCATAATAATCTGCCCACTCAGTGTATATACTAGAGGCCTGGTGCATGAAATTTGTGCACTCGGTGGGGAGGAGGGGCACTGAGCATGGCCTGTGCCTCTCGCAGTCTGGGGGCCATCAGTCGGACATCTTTAGTGCTGTCAGCTGTGGGAGAGGCTCCTGCCACCACCGCTGTGCTTGCTAGCTGTGAGCCCAGCTTTGGCTGAGCGCACTGACCACAAAGGGGCAGCCCCTGCATGAGTGTCTGCCCCTGGTGGTCAATGTATGTCATAGTGACAGGTCCTTTCACCGGTTGGTCGATTTGCATATTAGTCTTTTATTATATGGGATATTTTTCCCTAGCCAGTTTGGCTCAGCAGATAGAGCATCAGCCTTCAGACTGAAGGATCTTGGGTTTGATTCCAGTCAAGGACACATGCCTGAGTTGCAGGCTCCATCTCTGGGGCATGGTCGGGGCCCATGCGGAAGGCAACTGATTAAAGTGTTTCTCTCACATCAATGTTTCTCTCTGTGTGTATCTTCTCCTCCCTTCAACTCTCTCTAAAAATCAATGGAAAAATATCTTCGCTGAGGATATCCTCAGGCCTTGTGATAAACAAGGCCCCAAAATTCAATTATTTGGTTCAAGTCTGGGAAAAATAAGTTAGGAAATGCCCAGAATAGCAAATTAAAAAAAATGTCACAGAAATGTTTTAATTTCATTTTCTCACAATGAGGAGTTTTAAGTTTTCCTTCCTACTCGCTTGGAAAGAATGTTCAAGGGAAAAATTAAACCCCAAACCAGTTGCATCTTTAAATCAGCAGTTGCATCTTTAGATTCCCCCACCTCTAAAGAGTCTGATTAAGTAGACTGGGATGAACCCTGGGCTTTGTTTATTGCTTATTCTCAAGATTCCCAGGAGTTTCCAAAGTGCAGGTGAAGGTGAAGGTCACTGTCCTAAATGTAAATTCACACCAACTGTGCACAGCTCCTGCGAACCCAGCCACCCCTGACCAGGTGGAAGCTCAGTTGATGGTTTCATTAAGCTAATTTTGAGAAAACCTCAATTCTTAAAGAGTTACATAATGCACAGTAGTTCCTATTCACATTTTTTTAATCCTGCAAAAAAAAAAAATTGAAAACAAAAAATGAAATTCAGCCCTAATTTAAGGTTTTGTTTTTCAATAGGTATGCATCTTGCATTTTCTAACAGTTACAGAGAAACCTTTACAGTAGCAGGGGTGGGCAGGGTGATAGGAAAAATGAGGGGTGTGATTTTGTGCTCAAGAAACATTCAGCAATGTCCGTAGGCATATGAGTTGTCACAACTGGGGTGAGGGACAGAGGTTGGGGACCCTGTGGAACATGCTACCAGGGCAGCATGCAGGACAGTCCCCACAACAAAGCCCCAAATGTCAGTAGTGCTAACAAACCCTGCTTTGTCCTAAAAATCACACCTGGAACTGGCGGCTGGATTGCCCACCCTATACAAGAGCTATATGAGGGCACAGAGAGGGAGGGGACAGAACAGCCCTTTTCACCAACCAGGGGCTGTTTCTCTAAGCAGCCTTGAGGTGATGACTCATCACCAACCTTCTGTAGGTGTCACACATTGCAGAGAAGTTGGCCACAGTCCCAAGCCAAGGTTGAAAAATGCCACAACTCCCAATGGGAATGATAACAGCCAGTAACCCCCAAGCTGAGTTTACAGCAATGCACAAATGCAGCTACCTGTGATAAACAAGCCCTGTATTGTTCTATATAGAACAATACAGACATTACTGAACAGCTGCTGACTCTCTCATGGATAGAGATGGAATCTACCACACCAAAACTTACAGCAACCTAAGTAGGACAAAGAGAAAAGGTGTGGAGAGAAGTTTAAAGCTTAACTGTTTTTTGTTTCATAATTAACGTCTTTAAGAACTCCGTCCCACCCCATGGTTTCTTTCAGACCTTTGCTTCTCTGATTACTCAAAGGAGAAATCAGCAATTTCTACAAACAACTTAATAGAAACAGAGCTCTCCTTTGAATGCAAGAAGATTAGAGCCTTAGAGAAAACTGGATCCTGGCACTAACTATTCAGCATCCTCAAAAACTCTCTCTTGGCCTCAGGCAAACTACTTAATGGCCAGTTAAAGTCTTAGAGAAGGAGGGTGTGTGGGGGGGTTGGAATAATCATCACAATTAAAAACAAAAACAAGGAAAATAACAAACCGTCTACACTAATAAAAGAGAAAAATGCAAACTAACTGTACCTTCACAACGCCCACCAACCAATCAGGAGTGGGTATGCAAATTAACCCAACAAAGATGGTGGGTTAATTTGCATGCACAGATGCTGAGCAGCTGGGGGCGGGACACAGGCGTTCTGCACTGCCCCAGTTGCCCCGGGCCTCTGGGCAGCGGAAGGCAGAAAGGCGGCTCCAGGCTGAAGCAAAGGTAGTGCCGGTAGTCAGGGGAAGGAAGGCCCATTCTTGCATGAATCTTCGTGCATCAGGCCTCTGGTAATTTCATAGTTGCTTTAGAGAGAAAATTCTCCAGAGGCTAGATTTTTCTATTAGGACACACTCACCCTGAAAGCAATCCTCTTAAACATTTGTCCCTGGGATATAGCCCATCTATTAGAAATAACTGTACCATGAGGACCTAATTATTTTCCCCCAAAATGCAATCAAGACGAAATCAATAATTTCTAACACTGACTTCTGGAACAGTTACAAGGGAAATTTTGTTTTCAATCACTTCTTTAGCATCAAGCATGTCAGTCACTACCCCTTACCAATTAGCTGCTGGACTCCATCACACAAAATTTATTTAAGAGATTGATTAATTTCAATCAATGTGAGTTAATTAAAACAAGGCTGGATAATTAAAACTGTACAATTTAACATAGCTTACAACAATTTCTGCAATGTTCGCTGCTGGTAGACTTCATTTGTACAGTATTTCACATATGGGTCAAATGTGGATGCCGTGTGCTTTTCCACAATGTCACTTATGTCATCTATGAAGATATTATTCTGATGTCTTGCTTCCAACTCTGTAAAGAACCTAAAAAGTAAAAAAACAGAAAGAAAAAATTTTATGCTTTCTTCCATATGCTTTAATAACAGACTATGTCATATGGTGCTTTTATACAGGATTTGAAAATATCAACAGTACCAGTACCAACTCACAAAGACAGAAGGCAAAAACTATAAAAAGCATCTACATTTAAAGCTGTCATATTAATACCTTATAACTTCAAGTAGTCAGTTTTACAACACTGATAATCCAGTTCATTTCTAGACTTTCAGGTATATTTTAGAATATACAGATTTCACCATTTTTAAAGAATGCCCTCTATATTGGAGGAAGAAGAAGAGACTGATGCTTGCATATTTTATTATACTGAAAAGCATATGAGTACAACATCTACATAAGCATGACATAAACTTAATTCTATGTGTCCTTTCTCTCAAAATAAAAGTTATCATATTACTTTAAATCCAATATTATGTATGACATTCAGGGTCTTCATAAATTAGTTAGATTGTAATTTCAAGTTGGCAGACTTAAGAGTGGGTGTGTGTTTGTGCATATATTGTGTCCAGTTCAATTAAAATTAAATTTCTGATAAATAATATTTTTTTTCAGTAAACTATGTGTCAGGTATTACATGGGCATTTTGTGTTTTTATCTGGCAATCAAAGATTGCATCCAATATTAATAGAACATCAAAATCAGGTATTTGATAAAGGTTTCTACCCAGTGTTGCTGCTCAAAATGTGGTCTAAAGACCAGCCACATTGGTGTCATCTAAGAGCAGATCAGAAATGCACAACCGCATCACACACCTCCACCAATCTGACCTGCATTTTAGCAAGATCTCCAAAGGACTCGAGTGAATACTAAAATCAGAGAACTGCCCTGGAGCCCACTTACAGTCCAAATTTAAAATGGCAGGAAAACCTATTAGCAATAACTATTCCACAAGGACTGACCATTTTCCCTAAGAATGTGATGAAGGTGACATCAACAATAATTTCTAATGATTTCTTCTGGAACAGTAAAACGAGGGAAATTTCGTTTTCAATAAATTCTTTAGCATTTAGCGCATCATTCACTGCTCCTTACCAGTCAGCTGGCTGTACTCCATCACACAAAATTCAAGGCAGACAGTGAATGAGACAACAGAAATGTATACAAGATAATAGTAAATATGGTCTAACATTTCCTCACATTTCTCTCTCTGTTATTTTCATATAAATCCTGGCATTCAGAAATAAAACAAACAAGACATCAGGAGCTTTGTTTTTATATATTTACATGTACATAAAACTCATTTTAGTATGAACTATATCATCAGCTTGTCATCATTATCTATTTTTTTTAAAGTTACTGTAAGACCTTAAAAGACAAATCCATTTGAACTTCCTAGAAGAGGCAAATCATTATATACTTTGAGGAAGCCTCTACATTTGCATTTCCTTTAAAAAGGACTTAGAGAGAACAAACAATCTAAATCCCAGCCACAGATTATAATTGGCCTACTCATCCAAGTCCCTGGTTTAAAACAGCAAAAGGGAAAACTCTGCTGGACTATTTGCCTTTCCTTTCAGTGGCATCGGGGTTAATAGGCACCATTAACATTTAGACAGTAGGCCAGACACCACACTGGAAGACTCCAAAACCCCGTCAAAAGCTACATATTACTTTGTCAGGACTGAGTCTTTTAATATTCAAATAAAATAACCCCCGTCCGGAGAGTTCCAGCAATTTCAAAAACAACCACTCCACACTCCAAAACAAAGCTATGTTTCTAAATGATATTTTCTATATAGATAGGTCTCTGACTTCAAGGAAGTTAAGATATATTTGGAAGATAGAATGATAGACAGAGATGGTATAGAGAGATAACATTCTTGCTTATAACATATTAGAGGCCTGGTGCACAAAATTCTCGCACTCAGGGCAGGGGGTGTCCCTCAGCCCGGCCTGCACCCTCTTGCAGTCTGGGAGCCCTTGGGGGATGTCCGACTGCCGCTACACTGGCCAGCCGTGAACCCGGCTTCTGGCTGAGCAGCACTTCCCCTGTGGGAGCTCACTGACCACCAGGGGGCAGCTCCTGCATTGAGCATTTGACCACTGGAGGTCAGTATGCATCATAGCAACCGGTTGTCCTGCATTCGGTCAGATTTGCATATTAGGGTTTTATTACATAGGATGTGCATAAGGATGTTGGTGGTAGTTTTTTAATTACATGAACTATATATATTTTTATGGTACCTAACCTGGAATTGGCCATATTAATCATTTTTTAGTGAATATTCAATGGTGTTAATTACATTCACAATGTTGTGAAACCACCATCATCTATTTCTAAAGTATTTTCAATACCTTAAACAGATAGGCAACACCCATTAAGCAATAACTTCCATTTTCCTCTTTCCTCACACTCTGATAACCTCTAACCTACTTTCTGTCTCCATGAATGTGACTATTCTAGATAGTTCATATAAGTGGAATCATATAATACTTGTGCTTTTTGTCTGGCTTATTTCATTTAGTGTAACATTTTTTTTTAAAAAAAGATATATTTTTATTGATTTCTGAGAGGAAGAGAGAGGGATAGAGAGAAACACCAATAATGAGAGAGAATCATTGATCGGCTGCCCCCGGCATGCCCTATACTGGGGTTCAAACCTGCAACCTGGGTATGTGCCCTGACCAGGAATTGAACCATGACCTCCTGGTTCATAGGTCAACACTCAACCACTGAGATACAATGGCGGGGCTAGTGTAATGTTTTCTAAGTTCAACCATATTGAGGCATGTATCAGAACTTCATTCCTCTTTATGGCTCAATAATACTCCTGTAGATGCACATACTACTATTGTTTATCCATTCCTTTGTTGACAGACACCTGGGTAGTTGCCACTTTCTGGCCGCTGTGAATAATGCTTCTGCAAACATTATCATTGAAGTATCCATTTAAATCCCTGTTTTCAAATCTTTGGGTTAGGTATCTACCTAGAGATGAAATTTCAACCTCACTGTCTCTGAGCCAATATCACTGTATATCAAGAAAAGATAGTCTGATACCAGGAAGTAATAGAGGAACTGCTGAGTTATTGTCAAGGGGAAATTATTTCATTAAATGAAAGGTGAGTAAGGAATAAGCCTTCCCTCCTGAGTGGCCCACGGGAGGCACGGAGCGGTTAATTACAATGCGAGGTCTGTACCAGAGACACACGAGGAAAAGTGCTGAAGGCAGAGTGACTGACTGTCAGCATGAAGCAGATCCTCAGGGATAAGGATGTCGTTAATGGGAGCACTGGGGACACCGCACTGTGGGCTGGAGAAACTACGTGCGCCCAGACATGAATGTTAGGCAAGAAAACGTGGGTCGGTGGGTGAGACTGAGGTGCGGACCGCAGGAGGAGCGGGGGCAGAGGATGAGGGCTGAAACGCAGGTCAGGGCTTGATGGCAAAGGTTTGACGGTAGGCTGAGGGAGTTTGGGCTTTCACTGTGGACAATGAGAATCTGCTAGAGGTGTTGAGGCCAACCAGACAGGGAAAAGTGGGACAACAGAGGGATGGATTACAGGTGGGGAGAGACAGACCACCAGCAGGCCAGTGAGGTGGCAAATCTGGGCAAGCAAAGAAAAAGCCTGGCAGTGGGAAATGAGAGAGAGGACACAGGTTAGGGTAAGGATCTGGAGGGGAAGTTAATAGAATGGAGAAACTCGTTAGATGGGGAAGTCAGGGAAGGTGCTCGGATTTCTAGAAAAGGTTTCTATCAGGGCATCAAGGTGAGTCATTAACAGGGAATTAGGAGAAGAGGGGAGAAGCAAGAAGGAAGCACAGTTTAATTTTGGCTTGGAGATGTGAAATGGACAGCTGAAAACACACATCTGGGAGAATTCTGAGCCCCAGCAATTCTAGATAGTATGTAGTCAAGTCTAGTTCATTTTTAGATGGTTTTCATATAAATGCAAAATTTTTGTGCTTTATTTTAATTCCAAGCAGCTTTGAAGAAAATGTTCAAAGAAAATGGAAAAAATATAACAACAAAAAAACAAGAAACCATGCACAAAGTCACTATCATGTAAATCTAAGAAATAAATATCTCAGAGGCGAATATCCTTTAGTTTCTCGTCTTTAGCTAACTGCTACAATCTGAAAGAATGCAGCTATAGAACCAAAGAAAACAGCAACTTGGCTTTTCCCAATGAAAGGAAAATTCACTTATCACAGCTAAAAGGTTTGCCAAACGACAAGATTAAAAACAAAGCACCGATGATATATTTGTTTGTGCTACTTACTTTGATTAAATATAAACTGAAGCCACTTGTCCTTTATTTTGACGTTTGCACAATTAATATACAATTTAGAACTTTCTGTGGTAAATTATCTGTTGGTTATTTTGGCAAATTTGCATATTTTGCTGAGTGGAGCTACAAAAAGACCAAGGAAATATTACTGGAGAATGAGGTATTATTATTCCCATAACCAAGAATGCTGCTGGTTCATATAAAATCTGACGCAAAAGTTAAAGCATTTTGTTAAGTTATTTGGCTTATGGGAAGGACAACTTTTTAATGGAAATATATTTCAGCGCTATACAATTTTTTTCTTTCTGGGACAATACATTCCTTATTTCCCCGTTTGTAGCCTTACCAAGATAACCATATATTTACAACCAATCATGTAGACAATCTCAGATTTCTCTCTTTTTTTTTTTTAACCAAAATCCTAATCTCATCAATGTAGTCTAGATTTCGAGAAACCTCCTCCGATAACCAGAAAAGGCTTCCTGAAAACATTGCCTCCTAACCAGGCCCCCAGTTTGCCTGCTGACTCACCATTGCCAGCACAATCACACCCAGACTTCAAATGAGCGCTTCCCCTGACTGCAGGCTGCTCAGGTGCGCTCCTTGGCCGAGCAGACAAGGGTCAGAGCACCCAGAATTCCAGGGAGACCTCTCAGGGGGTGGAGCTTCAAGATAACTACAAGTCCATGTTTGAAGAGCTATAACCGCCCCTCTCATGGTTCCTAGAAGGGCAGGGACTGTATTTTCTTCAGGCTTTTTGTGGTCGCTTTATCAAGGGATGGTCTTAAATGTGACACCGCATTTTTTGGGGGGAAAAACAAAGTCAACAACAATGATGGAGCTGCTTCTGATACACTCAGGGCATGCTGCTTCATTAACATCCTTTTCTCTCTGATGGAATTTGCAGAAAAGGCCTACAGATGTGAGGTATAAATGCCTGCATACCATTACCAACAGCCTTCTTAAAATTCAACTGGTAATGTAACTGGCCCCTAAGCTAGGAACATTCCTGTTAGCTCTTTTTTTTTTTTAAAGTAGTGTTTTGTTTTGTTTTTATATATGTTATTGATTTTTATAGAGAGGAAGGGAGAGGGATAGAAAGTCAGAAACATCGATGAGAGAGAGACATCGATCAGCCGCCTTCTGCACACCCACCATTGGGGATGTGCCCACAACCAGGAAACGTGCCCTGGACCGGAATCGAACCCAGGACCTTTCAGCTCTATCCACTGAGCCAAACAGGCCTCAGCTCCTGATAGCTCTTGATGCCTGTAGGATAAACCCACCAATCTACCGAGGAGATGAAGACTTATTTAATGCAAACAACAAATCTGTTTTAGTCAACCAAGGAAATCTCCTTCCATATGCCTAGCACAGGATGGCAGGTGTAAGTGAATGTCCAGGAGCAAACCATCAGTAATTATAAGCACCATTCATGGGCCAGGCACAGTGCTACATGCTTCCCATACATTACCTCACTCAACGTCTCATACATTAGCCTACTTGATGAGATGGCCTTTCTACCCATCTTACAGATTAGAAAATCAAGGCTAGGGGGCCTTACAGCAAAACGTGTAACAACCCAGCCTTAGTTTGAACCCACAGCCAGAGCCTGTCCGAGTCCAGAGCCTGTGAACACCTCTGGCCGCTGCTCACAGATGCCTGCTGCTGCTGCCTGTCCGTTACCACTGGCCCGCCCTCACACTGGACATCCAGCGAGAAGATTAACTGCCGAACGGAAAAAGAAATACTATTCCTTTCCAAGAAGACCAGCTGTTGCATCATCTCAGCAAGTAAATTATGGGTGTCAACAGTAAAGAAGGATTTATGCTGCGGCCAGACCGGCAGACAGCAGAGGAGTCAACAGGTGAGCCTCTGGGAAAACAATCAGGATGGCCATGGCCGGTGATGGGTGCTGGTCCTGGTCATCACAGTGTGAGCAATTATGGGATGGCAGGCACGCTGGGAAACTCCGGGGGTCATTCATTTGGGCCCTCCCTGTTCCCTGCTGCCCTCCTCTTTGTCCCATTCGTCCTTCAAATCTTGGATTATATTCTGTCTCCTTCAAGAAGCTCTCTCTGGCTGAGACCGGTTTGGCTCAGTGGATAGAGCATCGGCCTGTGGACTGAAGGGTCCCAGATTCGATTCTGGTCGGGGGCATGTACCTTGCTTGCGGGCACATCTCCAGCGTGGGGCGTGCAGGAGGCGGCTGATCGATGTCTCTCTCTCATTGATGTTTCTGACTTTCTATCCCTCTCCCTTCCTCTCTGTAAAAAATCAATAAGATATATTTTAAAAAAAAGAAGCTCTCTCTGACTCCTGTGGCCTTATTTTATGTCTTTATAAACCCCTATACTAATACTTTGGTATCTTTACCGTGATTACAATTAATTATACTACGAATTTGTTTGCATTTGTCTCTCTTAGCAAGGTGTAGAGGGTAGGGGCCATGCCTGTTTTGAACAACACTACATATACCCACATCCTGGCCACACAGTACCTGGAACATGGGAGACAGTCAACTATTTGACTGAATGAATCAAGTTTGTGTTTTAAACAGAAAAGTATAAAGATGAAATCTGTTCAAGGAATTTTGCTCTATTGCTATTTCACGCAAAAAAATGTAGCACCCACAAATTGGTCAGTCTCTCTCTTGCTCGACTCTAATCAAGTCAGCGGATATTGTTTGACCACAAGCTGGGTTCCCGGTGAAGATACTAACTCCCACCACAAACGTTTACAATCCTGTCAGGCAAGGTCACTAAGCATGAGACCCAATCCAGCCCAAATTCCTTCACTGCCAGCTGCACTTACTGAAAAACGGGGTACACCAGCCTTTCCCCCACCAT
>PVJN01019859.1:0-36797 GCA_004026805.1 Lasiurus borealis
ACTATCGATAGAAATTTTAATTAGTATTTTAGAAACAGCTTTTTATCCAATACACTTAAATTTTCTTGGGTGTTCGCCAATTTAAATTAATCTGAGAGCTTGTTAACTCTTTTACGTCAAATTTAATACTTTACCAATAATCTTAGATTACCCTGTATATATTAGTGGAAAGGTTTATTTGCATTGAGTTGGCACTGAGCATTCCTAGTCTTAATGAAGATTATACATTGACAGCAGGGCTACAACTTTAAGAGAATTGCCAGGCTGTGGCCTGGGCAAATGGATAGTGGTAATCAATTCATGATTAAAAAACAATACATTTTATTTGTGCATGGTGTGTATGAGCTTTGAAAGGATGGCCAGATGTTAAAGATATTGAATTTAATTTTGTACATATATTGAACAGAATGTTACTGTGAGATATTAAACTAGGAAGTCTATACATCTGCAATAACTCTTTGGCAGTTTTCTCACTGTTCCCCAACATTATATATTCCTAATGTTCTCTGTTTCATCCATGTAGCAATTAATGCCACTTATTGGATTTTGTGCATTAAAATCTCTATTTATATATTTTTTCTAAAATTGGTATATAAACTATAAGTCCAAGCTCTCAAACAATTCTTACACTCCTTTAAATATGTCTTATTGCATACATGGCAAAATACAGTGGTACCTCGAGATTTGAGTGCCCTAACATACGAGATTTTTGAGATACGAGCCATTGAGCAAGCAATTTTTGTTTTGAAATACGAGCAACATTTGAAATAGGAGTAATCTCAAGGATCAGCCGGCTGCACAAGACCCACCAGTTTACTACGATTCAAGCTTCTCATAGTTTCCCATGCCTCAAGGTTACAGAACGAATTAAACTTGTATCTTGAGGTACCACTGTATTTCCTTAGTGTTTTGTTAAGAAAGTAAATAATGAAAAATTTTATTTGTATATACCCAATTTATGGAGATGAACTGTGCTAGCAACTTGATTTGGAACATGGGAAGGAGTTTCTGTGGTATAGTGGACTGAGTTGATGGTTCCTCTTTTTTAAAAAAAAATGTATTTTATTGATTTCTTACAGAGAGGAAGGGGGAGGGATAGAGTTAGGAACATTGATGAGAGAGAAGCATTGATCAGCTGCCTCTTTCACACCCCCTACTGGAAATGTGCCCACAACCAAGGTACATGCCCTTGACCAGAATCAAACCCAGGACCTTTCAGTCCATAGACTGACGCTCTATCCAGTGAGCCAAACCAGTTTCGGCAAGTTGATAGTTTCTTGACATCAAATAAAAGCATTGTCAGATTCGAGGATATTGGTCTGCTCTGTGGGCAGTCTTCTATTAGACCTTCTTCAAACAGCTGTGAAATAATACAGATATCATGTGACGATCATTAAGCTTTCTTTGTTTTCTGTGAAATCCTAGTAATTTTTATTGCCAAATTGAAACCCAGGGATCTTTATTGGGTTCATTAAGACCTTATGAAATCACAATTACATGCTGCTATATCTTTCCATTGATATTTGGTCTCATGGTCCAGCTTGAAGAGCTTTATGGGATTTGATCTTTTTGACCAATCACAAGTTTATTAGCATTGTAGAGAAATGTCTGGGAAATATTTTGTTATGGGCCTTAATATATTTTGAAATACTTAACTGACATTATAAGTACACATTTGTGTCTTTTTCTGGACTTAGTGACTAATATTGTAATGATGGCAGTCAAATATGAATATTATTAATGCATATTTCAGTAAGAGTGTTACTACAGAGATGAATCATTAATAATATTCAGAATTATTAAAAGAATATCTGAAATAATTTGAATCGTATGTGCCTACTAAATACTGGAGAAAGGCAGGCAGCAGGCAGGCAGGCAAGAAGACATGAAAGAATGAAAGAAGGAAAAAAAGAAGGTACCCACCACATTGGGATGTAATAGACTAGTGTTGGAGCACCTACAGACATCCTCACCCCCTTTCAGAAATGTTAACATGATGGTATCAGAATTCCAAACCTGCCTAATGTGCCACACATTATGGCTGGCTGCTAGTTAACTGGTAAAATCTGTCACCAGACTAAAAAACAGGGGCAAATATATAGTAAGGAACACTAAGAAGTAAGAGGATAAACTCACCACTGCAACCGCTTACGTAGTCTCTGAGCATCCCTCATTGCTTAGAACAGTCTGCAGAACAGGCCCAGGTGAGAAAGCTGTGGGAATAGACAGTTTAACCTCCAGGTTGCAACAGGTCTGCATGAGTGTCTGCTGGTTGTCAAAAGTAAGTGTGGCCTTGAGATTTTCATTTGAAATTAAGATTTTAAATTGGACTGGATTCAGTTTTAAACTGAAGTAACTGAAGCATTAGGCCAAGGAGTGATGATAATATTGACTTTAATCAGATAAAAGAATGTCTGCCTTTTTCTCTACTGTAAACTACTGCAATATCTTTTGGAATAAGTAATTTGTGGGATTATATTTTGAGATTATATAAACATAGGCAAATATTCTATTCCTCATCAAACCTTTATCTCTTTGTTTTAGAAGGTATGAGTAATTTGCTAACCTCATTTCACTTATATTTTTAGTTGATATTAAACTATAAAGAGGTTTCCTTATACCCATTTACTTATTTACTCATTCATGCATATCAGTATAAACAAATATTTTTATCTATAGATTACAATCTATTATTATACTTGTTTTGATGATTAAACTATTCTAGAATTGGCCAGTGGCATCTCATTCAAGCAAGTTTCAGGTTAAAGATTGTTGATTTTCTTTTTCCTTAGTAGTTGACAAATTTTCTGGTTCTTATTATAACAAAGTGATCATAAACATCTTTGCTGTGTGGTTGATGCATTTAGATTCTATGAAAACTGTATACAGACTATTTAATTTGTGTTTTTTTTTTTTTAATTTTATTTTCCTTTAGTAGGCAATCAACTCGTTAAGAGTGAGACCATAGTAATTAACTCAGTTCCACACATATGCAGCTTGGGAGCAATGCAAGACTGTTCACAAATTTAAGAATTCTGCCGAAACCAGTTTGGCTCAGTGGATAAAACATTGGCCTGTGGACTGAAGGGCCCCATGTTTGATTCGGTCAGGGACATGTACCCTGGGGGCTTGCAGGAGGCAGCTGATCAATGTTTCTCATCCATGTTTCTAACTCTCTATCCCTCTTCCTTCCTCTCTGTAAAAAATAAATGAAATATAAAAAAAATTAGGAGTTCTCTTTTTTCAATGTCCTTTTCTCCGTAGGTTTCCTCACATTCTATGGCTCCCTTTTGGTGGTTTTCTCCCACACATTTCCTTAAATTGGTCTCCTTTTGAGGTCGAGTAAAGAGAAAAAGAGAGCAGGAATTCCCCACATAAACTTCAGACCAGAGGGACATTTATTTTCCAGTTTGTTTGGCCAAAAAAGAAAGATTTTTTTCTCACACATGGAGGTACCTTTTGGCCTCTGCAGATCTCAGAGTAAAGCCTCATTACTATAACTTGCTTGGGTGCAAGAGGGTTAAACAAACAAACAAATAATAAAGAAGGTGGGTAAAGGCTAGGAGGAGGAATATAAAGGCAGGGGAAGGAGGGAAGATATCTGCAATCTTATCAACAAAAAACATATATTTGAGAGAGAGAGAGAGAGAGAGAGAGAGAGAGAGAACACTACTCCCGTTGACTCTCTTCCTTGGCCTCTGTCAGCAGAGAGATTTCTCTTGAGGACTTTTGATCTGTACTCGCTGCACAGCTCTGGCATAACATCAATCACAGAGTCTAAACCTGAATGTATGAAACAGCAATAACAGAAAAAGTATCATCACTTTATCAGCTATTATTTGAGTTTTGATTTCCCTTCCAGTCTGCTTACCATTACATGTATTCCAGAGTCTAAACAGGTAGCTGTTTATTTATTTTCCAGGATTTGAGCTGTAATCAGTGGAAAACTGAGAGGAAGAGTATGATGATTATTTCAATGTAGTCAGACCTGAAAACTAGCCTTCAATTTTAACAGTCATTTTTCTGGATGTAGAATTTGAGATTGATAGTTGCATGTATGCATGTGTGTGTGGGTGTGATGGATGTGGGTTTATGTATATTTTAGTGTTTTAGCTATTTAAGGCCTCACTGTATGTCTTCAGGCTTACATGGTTTCCATAGAAAAATCTGTGGTTCATATCTTATATTCCTGTCTATGTAATGTGTCCTTTTTCTGCTGTTTTCAAGATTTTATATTTTGTTCTCCACATTTTTAATGTGATATGTCAAGGTATTTTTGTTTATTAGTTTAAAATAAAAACATTTTTATTTTAGAATACTTTAAGAAACATTGTAAGGATAATACAGAGAGTTTCCATATATTCCACACCCATTTTCCTTGTTATCAACAAATTACATCAATATGGCACATATATTGCAATTAACAGATATTAAACCATCATCATTTACTAAGGCCCATACTTTAACCAGATTTTCTTAGTTTGTACATCATGACCCTTATCCCCTCAGGGTCCCACCCAGCAGACCACATTACATATACTTGTCATGTCTCCTTAGATGCCTCTTGGGTAAACTCTGAAGATATAAACTCTAATCTATCTTTTTCTTTTGCCTGAAGGAATTCTTTTTGTAATTTATTGCAGTTCAGGTCACAAATTTGTTTTGTTATTGTTTATCTGAGAAAGTCTTTATATAACCTTCATTTATAAAAGTTAATCTCCAATGGACATAGAACTCTAAGTTAGTTTTTTTTTTTCAATTTTTTTTTTCAGTTCTTTAAATATTATCCTGTTTGGTATTCTCTGAGCTTTCTAAACTTGTGGTTTGATGTCTTTAAGTTTGGAACATTTTGTTCACTAATATTCCATATATTTCCTCTGGTCCATTCTCTTTTTCTTCTTTTGTATTCCAATTTCACTTATTTTTTACCTTTTTAAAAAAATATATATTTATTGATATTTTACAGAGAGGAAGGGAGAGGGATAGAGAAACATCGAGAGAGATATCGATCAGTTGCCTCTTGCATGCCCACTACTGGGGATGTGCCCGCAACCAAGTTACATGCCCTTGACTGGAATCAAACCTGGGACTTTTTAGTCCCTAGACCAATGCTCTATCCACTGAGCCAAATTGGTTTTGGCTATTTCTTACCTTTTGAAATTGTCTCATGTTTCTTGGGTGTTTTGTTTATTGTGTATGTGTGTGTATATATGTGTATGTGTGTGTATATATGTGTATGTGTGTATATATGTATGTGCATGTGTGTATATATGTGTATGGGTGTTTATGTGTGTGTATGTGTGATTATTTTTTCCTTTGCATTTCAGTTTGAGAAGTTTCTATTGACTTATTTTTAAGCTCATAGGTTCTTAAGCCATGGTCCCAGTCTACTGATGAAGTAATTGAGGGCTTTTTTTATTTTTATTTCTGCCAATGTTTTTAATTCTAGCATTTTATTTTGGTATTTCTTAGAGTTTCTTAACCCGCTGCAGATATTATTCATCTGTTCTTGTGTTTAATTTTTCCCATCGTAGCCCATAATATATTAATCACTTACTTTAAATCCCCAACATCTGTGTTATATCTGAGTCTGATTTTAATGCCTGATTACATCTTCAGACTGTATTTTTACTTTCCTTTTCACATGCTTTGTACCTTTTCATTGAAAGCCAGATATGTAGTAGCAGGTAATGTTAATCTAGATAGAAGTTGGTTGTGTTTACTATTTGCTTTAGATAAAGAGACCCGAGGCTACAAGTTCCTTCTGTCTTTGTTTTTTGTCACTTTTCTTATGTTTGGGACTCCCTAAATAGGTATGGGGGAAGGGAAACATTCTATAATATTATGATTAAGTTTATCTTTTTAGTAGGCAAATGACATGGGACTGTCACCTTCACAAATGTATCCCAGTGGTATAGCTTCCCCTTTGCACACACATCTTAGAAGAGAAAAAAACGCTAGAGCAGTGGTTCTCAACCTGTGGGTCATGATCCATTTGCGGGTCGAATGACCCTTTGACAGGGGTCGCCTAAGACCATCAGAAAACACAAATATTTACATTATGATTCATTAACAATAGCAAAATTACAATTATGAAGTAGCAACGAAAATAATTTTATGAGCGTGGGTCACCACAACATGAGGGGATGGTATGAAAGGGCCGCGGCATTAGGAAGGTTGAGAACCACTGCGCTAGAGGGAGCAGGAGTGGAATGAATGTCCTTTTGTTAGGATAAAGCTCTGACAAAATCCATTTCCCTAGAGAATAGGCCTTTTTTTTTGAGGTTTATTTCACAATAATAATTCTTTTATTTCTATTGCCAGAACCATGTGAGAATCTTTCTTAAATTCTTACCTGCAGGGCCCATGGAAGTTTTAACTAAGTTTGCCCCTAAGCATATGGCCCCCAGGAGTTTTTCCACTCTAACATTAATAAACACACAACCCTCTCACAATTCAACAAAATTACCAATTAAATATTACTACTAGTTTGTGGCTGCTTCTCCTGGTAAGTAAACCTCAATTGTGATGCTGGATTTGTCTGTCTTTCCATACCTTGGGGTGACATTTTGTGCTGTAAATTTATGTCTCTGATGTATCAAAAAAAAAAAAAAAAAAAAAAAGCCCCACAAAAACAAATTAAGCTTCAGTTCTTTGAGCATTTTCTTCCTGTAATAATAAAATGACAATGTCCAAGCTCTCCAGATGTTGGAACTGAAACCACAATTCCCAAATGTTATTTCATTGGTATTTATTTGCCTTTTATTCTCTGATCTTTTTGGGTATTTGTTTAGTGTTTGTTACTAATTTAAAAGATTTTAAGTCACATATTTTTCCATAAAGAGAGAGATATCTATCTACCTATCTATTATCTATCCCCTATCTATCTATCTATCTATCTATCTATCTATCCACCCATCCATTTATCTATCTAGAAAGTGAAGTACTGTTTTTTTTCTTTTAAAAAAATATTTATTGTTGAAAGTATTACATATGTCCCTCTTTCCCTGCCATTGACTCCTTCTAACTAGCCCCATCTCCCCCATCCTGCCAGAATTAAAAAAACAAACAAAAAAAACAAAAACAAAAAAAAAAACACAAAACAACTCTTTTATCCACCATATTCTTTCTTTTTCTGGGATTTCAATTACATATATGTTATACCATCTAACATTGTTCCACAGATCTTAGATGGTGTGTTCTTTATAATTAACTCTTTTATCTATGTGTCAGTTTGAGTACTTCCTATTAACCTATATTTTTCTTTTCTTTTACTCCATCTGCAATGAGTTTTTTCCAGTGTCCTAAGTGTTTGTTGCCTGTCCTTATGTTACAGAAAATCAGAATAACCCAACTATGCTCCGAGAGTTTGGACTTACATTTAATACGTGCTGGTCCAGAGGAAAATGTTTCTCAAATTCTGGGCCCCAACATGCAGAAATTTTCAGTATTTATATGTTTTTACCTTCTTTGTCTCCCAAATATGGAATGTTTTCAGCTCCTTTGCAAGTTCTTAAAGGGCCCCTATGTGCTGAGGCCCCGAGACCCCAACCAAAGGCCTGGCATGGCGCCAGCACTGACAACCCTATCCAGGGAAGATTTAATGGCTTCTCTGAAGTGAGAATAGTCTCACCCTCCCTACTATTCAATCAAGCAAGCATCTACAGAAGCCAATAACAATGTTAAAATGCCAAATAACAGTTTTTATTTAAGATGGATGCTTCATTCCCCCCGTTTTATGTTCGAGTCAAATCATTGACTCTTGGTCATTGTCAAGAAGGGAGTTAAATTTACCCCTCAGGACTATAATTTTAATTTTCTGTCTAATAAAGTTAGTGGGCCTACTTATAACATAAGGGCCCAGAATGAGGGCCAGGAGTAATCTTTAGAGAGTCCGAAAAGTCTTGGACTCTCTATTTTTCTTGAGCTGCTTAAGCCGGGTGTGATGAAGCCACGTTGGGATTCTGTTGACCTTGACTGCCGTGGAGGTGGTCCTTTCCAGATTGGAGTCAGTCCTTCGGTGGTAAATTTCTGTACCCAAACAGAGTCACCAGGGTGGAAAGGATGAATCAGATCAGAAGTTGGCACAGGTGGGTCATCTTGGATGTGCTTCTAGATTGCTTCCTGGGTAGAGTATAAAGTCTGTAAGAACTTGAATAAAGACTGGTTATAGATTTCAGCTTTTCTAGATTGGATAGATCAGGGTCTGGAAGAGTCACTAGAATCTATAGAGGCCCCACTGGTTTTAGGGCAGCCTCCCGGGCAGCTTCACCTGTGGCCAGGTTCCCTCTTGCTTCTGTGGAGATCTCTTATCTTATCTTGTAAATAGCACTATGTATACGAGCCATTGTAAATGCATACCTGGTATCAGTATAAATTATTACTGATTTTTTTTTTTTTTTTGTCTACCAGAGAGCCTGAAACTGGGTGACTAGAATGTTTGACATCCAATGCTCTACTGTGTTCCAGAGTAAAGCCTCAACTTCATGTCCTCACATGGGGCAGATAGGATTAGTTCCTGCCTTAGGATTAATTTATTTGCTATTCTGATAAGTATAACTGTGGCTGCTACCACCTGGAGGCAAGTATGTCATCCAAATGCAAAGGGGTCAAATCTTTTGGACAAATAGGCTACTGACCTTCTCTAAGAGCTGAGACTTTGGGTGAATATCTCTTTGGCTATGCCCTTTGTCTCACATACATAGAGATGGAAAGACTTAGTTACACCTGAGAGCACTAGTTGGCCCAGAGTCTTTGATCTGTTGATGTCTGTCTAACTGCCTAATATATTACCTCAAGGATCCTGGCTTGGAATTCTTTTAGGGAAAAAGGATGTTGAATTTCTTCTGTAGCTGCTTCATGCTGAAAAGGGACTGAGTTTTTCTCAGAGCCAGGAGATCCTTGCTGTTTGTCAGAGGATGAGGCCTGGGCACAGAAGGAGGTGGACTTGTGACTTGGCAGAGACAAACTTAACAAATAGTCTGGTAGAAGGGAAAGAAAATATTTCAGTTTTAATAACCTCTATTGAAATAAAATGTTTCTCCTTAAAGTTACCTCTATGTTTATTAAAAGAGCCAAATTAAGGCAAATTTACCTATTGTATTTAATTTGGCCTGATTATTTGCATAAACACAACAAGAATGGTAACCAACTACCTTTGCCAGAATTTCATGATTGAATCCTAGTATGCCCCATAGGGCTAGGAAGCCAAGCCATCCAGCTGCCATCTGGCATTGGATGCAGTATCTGCTGAGTTAGGTGAATCCCATACTTGCAGCCACTTCACCTGGACCCACACTCTAGGTTTTTTGTTGTTTTTTTTTGTTTTCTCTTTTTTTTTCCCGCCTAAAGCTCTCTCCACCCAGCTCAGTCATTTCTCCTCATAAGCACTTCACCTAACCCATCTTCAATTTTAAAATATTCATTTTTTTTCATTTCATTTAGAATAAGATCCAAACCCATTACCACAATGCAAAATCTACCTTTACATTTTCTCAGACCTCATTCTTCACACACCTTGCTTCATTTTCTTTCTGTCCCTCAAGCATTCTTATCTCTTTCTTCCTCCAAATCTTCTCCTATCTACTAGCAGTGTCTTTCTCTCTCTTCTTCTAGGGCTTAGCAGACGACCTTGGCTTCCTGTCAGCCCCAGCCTATGCAGCCTCTGGGTCTCAAGTGTCTCTCTGTAATACTTGCAGCTATCTCTGTGCGAACATGTGTGCGTGCCTGTAGACATCTGCCTTTCTGGTTCCCTTGTGCTCTCCGAGCCCCCTATGAGTCTGGGTCCCTAGGGTCTCACTCGGAACTGGGGTTCACTGCTGTAGAATAAGGAGTTCCATGCAGTTGGGAGTTTCTGTCTCCCTCCCCAGAGGAAGCCAGCCAGGCACTCTGGTGCCCATTCTCTCCACATGTTGGTCTCTGAACATAAGCTTTTTGCAGCTCCTCTGAGTCTCTGTGAGCCCCTCCCTTTCCTTCTAGTTGTATAATTTTCACTCAGCCAACTTTCCTGTGGTTCTGGATGATGTCTGCTCTGTCTTTCAGTTGTAGTCTTGAAATTGTTGCACAAGGCAGCACTTTTGGTGTTCACCTATGCTGCCATCTTGGTTTCTCTCACCCTAGGTTTTAAGGCCCATCTCAGTAGCCCTTCTACTCATTGCAGCGCAGAGTGCTTGGGGGTTCTGCAGGGACACAGAGGCATCCTTATTGCTCCCCTTCTACTCTAACCAATCGCTAGTGACAGTAGGGCATAGGCCTAATGCTCCAGAACCAACCATTTTTGGGGCTCCCAGGCAGGATACCAGGCTTTTCCTTGGCACTCTTATTGGCTTCAAGTCTTCAGAGTTCAGACAGGGCTCTTTAAAACATGATACTCCAGTCAAAATTTCAGGTCAATAAAACTACTATTGGAAACTGGTCTTATTGAATATATGCAAAGAAATGTATTGCCATGATTTATTAAGCATCACCAAATTTCAGAGGAATTATATAAGGAGAAAAATATACTGACCTGCTTTAAGATCTTTTGATTTTCCTTGTCAGTCCTTTCTATGGATTCTTTAGAGTAATATAATTGTCTTTAATTGACAAGGAGAAATTCAAAATGTGTCTATATTCAAATAGACAATTATAGCTGTGCTACTAGTAGAGTTCCCTCTACTTGACTTTTCCTTAAAATTTCATATTGGAGGGGTTACATGACCTCGGAGAAAGAACTAAGGAAGCTTTATTGCTTTACAGGGTCTCATATGTCACAGGACCTCAGGGGGTCTGTAATTCCTATAACAAAGGGCTGGTACTCACCATTTCCCTCTGTTCCAAATAAACCTTCCCCAGTTTCTTAAAGTTGAGGTTTGTGCCACACCTGACATGGTTATGGCCACACAGGCCTGCAAGACAGTATACAGGCTGCCAACTGCCTTTCAATAGAGATCAAAACCAGATGGGTATTTTTCTTGCCCATTTGGGTACTTGCCCTTTTGACAACTGCATTCAAATCTGTAAGGTTAATGCAATATTATTAACATAATGAAGTATAATATTGGCACTGTAGCCACCTTAGATAGCTAAATCTTCTGCTACCATATATGACACTTGTTATGGCTATACAAATATCTTAGGGAGATGACTAAGGTCTATTCTTGACCTTCTAACTAAAGCAAAATTGTCTTTGTCTTTCTGGAGTCATGTCCATAAAGACACAGGCATTATCTAAGTCTATTATACAGTTTTCTGCAGGCCACTGTCAGGGCTGTACATGGTAGCCAGTTCTTTCTAGCCACACACATATCCTGTCTAATTTCTTAAAATTTATTCTGGCATAGGAGAAAGTTGTTTTGCTATAACAGGCAGCTTAACCCCTACATAACTGGGCTTGGAAATCTGCCTAGAAAGCCATTATTTATAAGTTTAACATGTGGCCTTAGATCCTTCTAACCCACCAGGATCTCTGCCATCCCTCAGTCAGACTCCTCTCTTGGAGAATCTCAAAGTCCTGAAAGCTTCCCAGTCCAGGGAGAGTGCCTTTCCTTTGCTCTTTGACTTTAAGCTGCCTGTCCAAAACAGCCAGAGTTGCAGTCAGAAACAGCTTTGCATATTGCAAAGTGCTTCTATGGCAGTGGCTTGGGTATTAGGCCCCTTGTCTTCCCACTAGTTCCCTTTGTGGCAGAGCAGCGATTAGGCCTCGGCTAAGGGAGTGCACTGGAAAGGGATCTCAGCCCTTCTTCCAGCAGCAACAGGTACTGAATCCTTTCAGTACATTTGCAAACAGGGAGCTTTCACTAGCTCTATCTGCTGCGTTTTCAGATCCTAGGCTCCATGCTCTATTCCTGGGGCTGCCAGAAGGCCAGTAGCAGTCACTGACTTCTAGTTTAACTGTTGTAACCAGCAAGCCGAAGGCCTAAGTCTTATATTGCTTGATGTAAAATGCTCATTATACACTGGGCAGCAGCAGGGTAGCTCTAGTATCAGGTCTATGTCTGCTGTGCCCCACTTTTTTTTTTCTTCTTGCTGTGGCTTCTTCCAGGGTCACTGCAGGCACCTCAGGCATCTAGCCCTCCTTTTTTCATTTGGCTCTCAGGAGCTGAGTCTGCCTAGCTACAAGTTTTAAATCGCCAGGGAAACTAGATTAATTAAGCTCGCAGAAAACTTGCAACCTTGAATCTAGTGAAGTTCTGATAAGACACCTGGACCAGACCTCTATGCCAGCAGAGTAATCTGCAGGAGTAAAAATCAACAAAAACCTCTTTCCCTGCTTCATGATTAACTGCCGACATCCTCCCTCCTCTCTTTTCTGCATTAACCATTTATGCTGTCCTGAAACAAGGCAAATGGTCTGAGATCCAGTATATTTAGGTTTTTTACATTTAAGGATATTTCCTTCTTTCTGTAGCCATTGTTTTCCTCATAGATTTTTCCTGTTTATTTTAAGCCCCTAGAGTATCTTAAACCTTCCGTCTTTATTACTCTTTATTTTTCTGACCATTCCCATTCACTAGTCTAGTTGCTTGTCCCCCTTTCCTATAGTGAGTCAGAGGAAGACAATTCCTACAGAGGGGAGACAATTCCTACAAAGTGGGAGTTTCAGAGAACACTCCAGACTACCGCTGCAGTAGTGCTCCCTTTCAAAGCCTGAGTTCCAACCTGTGGAGAAAAATGACTCTTAGCCTGGAAAGATAAGGGTGTGTAGAGAGATTTCTTGTGAACTGAAAGCCTGACGGCCCCATGAAAGAAAAGATCTTTAATCCAGTTACAGATGCTAAAATAAAATAAACACATTAATAATAACTCCAGCCTTAGTTCAGCCTTAGATGGTTCACATTGGACTATGATGTCACAGGCAGGGACAGGGCCTGTAAATCTCTCTGCCCTGCAGAGTTGTAAGCCCTGTCCCTGGAAGTCTCCAACCACCAAAAGAGATAAGAAAGCCATAAATAAAAGTTCTTTGTTCTTTGAAATGTCACAAATTTATGCCTAGGACTTTAAATTTTAATATAGCAAATTCACAAATCAGAGCAAAATGAAACCCTTACTTATACAAAATTAGAGAGGAATTTGTATTAGCTAAATGGGCTGATTCCCTCTCTGACAGAGAGCAAAAACTCAGAAAAAGAATTCCAGCAGCTGCTAAAGACTTTTGCACTCTGTCACAGCAAGTCCACTCCATCCTTAAACAAATTAAACAAGAGATAACAAATACTCTCCTGTGTACAGCCAGAAGGCACAAAGCAGCTTCGGCCTCACACAGACCAGTTAATGAACAGATAATTATTCCAAGACAGACAAACATCCATACTCACACTCTCTCAGTAGACTAGCCCAGATTGGAGCTGAGCAGATAATGCTCAACTCCCCGAATAGGCATGGGAACACTCCCGGTACCCAAGCCCAGACCAGAATTCTCAACCAACGTTGTGGTGAGAACCTACTGGAGGAGTTAAGACTGCATCCAGTCCCCCTTCTCAGTAGCAAAGTGGCTAATCTTCCACACAAACAAACAACAGAGTGAACTCATAATTCCTTAATTGAATCTGAATTCACTCCCCTCTAGAGTCTGACATTTATATACTAGCTAGTCCAAGTTTTTACTTCTACCAGATATTTACCCAGTTTAAACAGTCTACCTGACACCTGATTCCTGATACCTGAGGAAGCTCCAGCTTCTGGGGAGGTGATCAAGCTCCTCCTTCCACTCATTGGAGTGGGCCAAACTGATGGGGCCCCTACCTTACAGATTCTGTCGACAGGTCCAGAAATGTCGGTCCGCTTTCTCCAGATGCCAGCCTGGTCCTGGATTGAGGTCCGGAAGGGCCTGGAATCCCCCGGTTCAATTCTGCTAAGTCAGCAGAGTGGTACCTCCCGGAGGCCTTTCTGGCTCCCCCAGGGCCTCAAACCCAGTCCACTCACCAGAGGCTAAAAATCCAAGTATGGGTTGGTGTTCCTGGAATCTCAGGGAACCAAAAATGTTACAGAAAATCAGAATAACCAAACTATGCTCCGAGAGTTTGGAGTTAAATTTTATATGCACAGGTCCAAAGGAAAATGTTTCTCAAATTCTGGGCCCCAACATGCAGAAATTTTCCATATTTATATGTTTTTACATTCTTTGTCTCCCAAATATGAAATGTTTTCTGCCTCTTTGCAACTTCTTAAAGGTCCCCTATGTGCTGAGGTCCTGAGACCCTAACCAAAAGCCTGGCCTGGCACCAGCACTGACAACCCTGTCCAGGGAAGATTTAATAGCCTCTCTGAAGTGAGAATAGTCTCACCCTCCCTACTATCAAACAAGCAAGCATCTACAGAAGCCAATAGCAAGGTTAAAATTCCAAACAGCAGTTTTTATAAAAGATGGATGCTTCACTTACACAGATTAAGGTTTTAGTTCTACAATAGAGATTTTTAAAAAAGGGTTCAGATGGAGTTTCCTGTGTCTCTGATAGAGACCTTTCTTTGTTTCTCTCCCACAGGCATGGATCCTGAGAGAAACTTGATCAGGCTCTCACCCATGTTATTCCTATTTGACCTCTTCATTGTCTTTGGTTTCTTTCTCTTCCTCTTTCCCTCACTAGATCCTTCTCCCTTTTTATCCTTCTCCTCCTCCATCTCCTCCTTCTCCTCTTTCTTCTTCTCTTTCTCCTCCTCCTCCTTCTTTTCTTTTTTTTTCTTCTCCTTTTCTTCCTCCTTCTTCTTCCTCCTCTTCTTCTTTTTTGTATCTGGTTTTATACAGGGTGGAGGCAAAATTAGGTTAACAGTTTAGAGTACATGAAACACACGTATTGTTATTTATTATTAGAGGCTCAGTGCATGAAATTCGTGCAAAGGTAGGGTCCCTAGGCCTGGCCAGCTATCAGGGCTGATTGGGGCCTTCTGGTTGCTGGCTTGGGCATTCCTTCATTCCATGCCGCCCCCTGGTCGTCAACACACATTATAGCAAGTGATCAAACTCCCAGTCGAACTCCTGGTTGAACTCCCGAGGGGACACTTTGCATATTATCTTTTATAGATATTATATTATTTTCCATATGAATAATTGTAAACCTAATTTTGCCATACCCTGTAGTGTGGACAATAGAAAAGAGCCTACCAGAGCTATAGTCTCCTTGCTCCTATGGCTGTCAGGGCTCCACAGTCAACCTATACTAACTCAATATCTCTTCCAGCTGATTAGGCTCTCGCAGGTAAGCAAGTACTTGTGTTCTATCTCTCCCTGCAGTAGCTTATCTGTCATAAGATGGTTGCCTTGTGATCTCAATTCTCTTATGGTTTCAAGAGAAGCCATGAACCCACAGTTTGTCCAAATATTTAGTGTTACTGTGAGGCTAGGAGTAATTTCCTTTCTAGTTTTCTACATCCTGAGTGGAATCCAAAAGTTGTTTTGATTTTTTGACCTAATTTATTAAGTTTGAATTGTCTTAAATAAGAGCCTCCTGCTTATTTGCTTCAGTGGAATTTTTTAATACAAAAAAATCCAAAGCCTTTATAAAATTAAATATTTTTTGTTGTTGTTGAGAAGCTGAGCTAAAAATATTTTTAAAAAGCAAAGCAGGAGTAGAGAAAAATGAAAAGATAAGAAGAGAGTTTTGTGTTCACATGAGATTTACAAGCAGCTGGAAACTAGATGAGACTGGGAGAGAGAAAAAGAATTACCTTTAATCAAAGGGTTTCTCTTTCAGTTGTATCCTAAGTCCCATGATAAACGTTATGGCAGTTTCTCTATTACTAAAATCTAGTTTACAGGTTCACATATCACAGTGAGCCTTGTTTCACTAGACACTACTTAAATAACTCTCATATCTGTTCTTTTTAGACTTCCACATAGATCATTTTCCTTTGTCTTTCAAGATGCTTTAGCTACTAAAATTACTTTCTCTGTGTGTTAAAAGTCCAATTTATAACCTCCTTTACTTTCAATACTGATTAAACTGAGTGTACTATCTTCTTTTTCAATTATTGTAACTTTTTGCCCCATGGCACTTTTCTTCAGAAAAATCTAGTTTCTTTTCTTTCATCACAGGAAATGACTTTAATCCAACCTGATCTAATATCTTTCTTTTTAAAAATATGTTGCATTTTTCTCTATTGATTTTTTAGAGAGAAGAAGGGAGAGGTAGAGATAGAGGTAGGTAGATAGAGAGAGAGGTAGAGGTAGAGAGAGAGAGAGAGGTAGAGATAGAGATAGAAATGATAGAGATAGAGATAGGTAGAGATATAGATATAGATAGATAGAGATAGAGATAGAGATAGAGATAAAGATAGAGATAGAGATAGAGATAGAGATAGAGATACATCATGTGAGGGAGAAACATCTATTGGCTGCCCTCCAGCGCATTCCCAGACCAGGGACTGAACCTGTAACCTAGATCTGTGTCCTGACTTGGAATTAAAGCCACAACTTTGGTGTATGGGACAATGCTTCAACCATCTGAGCCCCATTGACCAGGGCATGAAATTATGACTCGAATTAGCCTAAAACTGTGCACATACTCCCGTTCCAAAACAGTGGCAATTATGAGTAAATAAAAAAATATTTCAAAACATTCATTATTTACATTTAAAATTAGAATTTCATGAAAATATTTTCTTACATTTTTTTATTATTGAATAACTTTTGGGTTACAATGTTCTATAGCACTTACTTTATTATGCATACTTCTATAAATTCCTTTATTATTACATATTACTGAGCTACATTATTTTTGTTAGTTGTTTTGTTATTATTATTTAATGATTGCCTTAATTTTAGGGAAAAATTGTGTTCCTGTGGATTTAAATGTGTGGTACAAAATAATTGTCCATTTACCTAGACATTATGAAATCCTAAATCTACAATGTTCTTTCAACATACACATACATTACAAATATCTAAACAGAATCCTTTCATTAATCAGGTGAAGTGTATGGATTTGAGTAGATTAGGTTTTAAAGTAAAGGATGTATACATTTAATTTTGTATTCAGCAGGTAATTAACTGTGCCATTCTTATTGAACATAAAGTAGCACATGCCAAAGATTTATTTTCTATGCTAAATGAATTTGGCATCCTGCTAGTGGTGTATGTCTCAGGAATGTTTATAAAATTCTCTATTTAAAAAATTCTCTATTTAAAAATCAGGAAATGACCTTTACTAAGAGAGATTTGCTGAAGTTTTGGAGAAAAAAATAATATTACTATAAATCTGTGTAAATATGTCCTTAATATGTGTTAAAACTAGAGGCAATAATAAATTAAATGAGTGTGGTATCTTCTGAGAGAAAACAAGAAGTAAATCAATCCTTGCCCAAGCACTGTAGTAATTACCGGTCTTTAACAGGTCTTACTGTACCTTATTTAGGAGAAAAGTAAGTTTAATTTAAACCAAACAAGGACAAAACTAACGGGTTTTTTAAAAGAAAGAATGCTCCTAAGGTAAGTAATGAAACTGTCCATCCCTATTTTCTGCAACTAAACAATAGGATATATTTCCTTTTAAGAGATGAATCATTTTGACTTTTTTCTTTATTGTTGAAAACATTAAAGATGACCCCTATTTCCAACATTAACCCCTTTCACCCAATCATGCCCCCTACCCAGAGTTTCCACAGCTATTGTTTGTTCATGGGCTATGCATATAAATTCTTTGGTTAATCTCTTCCCAAGAAGATGCTTGATATGATTTCAATCCTCTTGAACTTGTAGATACTTTTGTGCCTTAACATGCTGTCTATCTTTGACAGTGTCCCATGTGCACTTGAGAAGAATGTATATTCTGCAGCTTTGGGTAGAATGTTCTTTAAATATCAATTAAATCCATCTGATCTAGTGTGTTGTTTAAAGTCTGTTTCCTTGTTGACTTTTTGTCTGGAAGACCTATCCAGTGATGTCAATGGCATGTTAAAGTCCCCTACTGTGACTATTTTGCTATTGATCTCTCTGCTAAATTATTCCAAAAGCTTTGTTATATATTTAGGTACTTCTATAGTGGGTGCATATATGTTTATCAGTGTTATATCTTCTTATTGGGTGTATTGTCCATTTTTGTCTCTTATTATTGCCTTTGCTTTGAAGTATATTTTGTCAGATGTTTACTTCCACTGCTTTTTGTTTGTTTGTTCCATTTGCATGGAAAAAATATTTTCATACCTTCACTTCCATCCTGTATATGGTTTTTGTTCTGAGCAGGGAGTCTCTTGTTGACAGTATATGTGTATGTGGGTCATGTCTTCTAATTCATTTAGCTACTGTATGCTTTCTTTTTTTAAATATATTTTTAATTGCTTTTTTTACAGAGAAGAAAGGAGAGAGAGTTATAAACATCAATGAGAGAGAAACATCAATCACCTGCCTCTTGCACACTCCCTACTGGGGATGTGACTGTAACCAAGGTACATGCCTTTGACCAGAATCAAACTTTCAGTCCACAGGTCGATGTTCTATCCACTGAACCAAATCAGTTAGGGCTACCCTAATGCCTTTTGATTGGAGCATTTAATCTATTTATATTTAAGGTTATTATCGATAGGTACTTATTTATCGCCATTTTATTCCTTATGCCTATGTTTGTCTCTTTATATATTTCTTATTATTATTATAGCAGCCTTTTTAACATTTCGTGCAATGCTGGTTAGTGGTAATAAACTCCTTTAGGCTTTTTTTTTTTTTTTTGGTCTGGGAAGCTTTTTATTTCATCATCTATTTTAAATGATAGCCTTGCTGGATATAGTAATCTTAGTTTCAGATCATTGCCTTTCATTATCTTGAACAATTCATGCCATTCCTTCTAGCTTGTAGTGTTTCTGTTAAGAAATCAGCTGACAGCCTTGTGGGATCTACTTTGTAGATCATTGACTGTCTCTCTCTTGCTGCCCTTAAGATTCTGTCTTTGTCCTTAATGTTTGCCGTTTTAATTATGATGTGTCTTAAAGTGAATCTCTTTGGGTTCCCCTTGATTGGTACCCTCTGTGCTTCCTGAACTTATGTGACTTTTCCCTCTACCATCTTAGGAAAGTTTACTGTCATTATTTCTTTCAGAGTATTCTCTACCCCTTGCTCACTTTCTTCTCCCTCTGGTACCCCTGTATGGGAATATTGTTTTATTTCATGTTTCACAAAGTTTCCTTAACTGTCCTCATGCTGTGTTTTTTTTTTTTTTTTTGTTCCATTGATTGCTTTTTTCTCTACCTTATCTTCTAATGCAGTTATTCTGTCCTCTGCTTCATTGAACCTGCTTTTAATTCTTTGCAGCATTTTTTGATGTCAGATATAGGTTTCTTCATTTCTTCCTGGTTCTTATTCATAATATTTATATCTTATTTTTATTTTGATATAGCTCCCTCTCAGTTTGTTACAGTTACAAACTAAGTTCCTGCAGGTTCCCATTAAGTTTCTTATAATTCTCACTAAATTCCTTGAACATCTTTATAACCATTACTCTGAACTCTATCTCTGCTAAGATACTTTCCTCTATCTCATCTAGGTCTTTTTCTAGCGATTCCTCCTTTTCTTAAATTTGGTATTTGCTTCTTTGTCTCCCCATGTTAGTTCTCTCTTTGTGTTTGTATCTATGTATTAATTTGCTATGCTCCAAATCTTGTGGGGTGGGCTTTTGTAATGAATGTCCTATGGAACTCACAGGTATGTTTTCCTTGTGCTTCTGAGCTCTATGCTTTAGGTATGTGTCCCTTTTGTGGATAATTCAGACTCTCTTTTTGTGATTGGGACTAGATTGTTGTCCCATTCATGGAAGTACTTTTCTCTCAAGCTGGCTAACTGTGAGGCTAAGCCACTACCGTGTGGTGTGAGCAATAGTACAGGTTCTGTCAGGGCAAAACAGAACAAAATCAACTGGCAGGAAATAAACAGGAACATATAAAAATATCCTGTCAAACACAATGAAAACAACCCAAGAGAAAAGAGAATTAGCTAAGATAAGAGAGAACATAGATACTAAGGCAAAAAAAGAGAGAGAAGAATATCATTGCTAATAGTAAAAATATAAATAAAGAAGCCACTGGAAGATTAAGGAGAAGAAAATTATTCCAAAAGGCAAGGAGAAAGAGAAAAAAAAGATGAGACAGTAGGAACAGGAAAATTAAAAAAAAAAAAAAAAAAAAAAAAAAAAAAAAAAAAAAAAAAAAAAAAAAAAAAAAAAAAAAAAAAAAAAAAAAAAAAAAAAAAAAAAAAAAAAAAAAAAAAAAAAAAAAAAAAAAAAAAAAAAAAAAAAAAAAAAAAAAAAAAAAAAAAAAAAAAAAAAAAAAAAAAAAGATTTGAAGACAGAAAGAAAAAAAACACACACAAAGTTTTGCAAAGGTAACAAGAAGAGAGGGAAAAGTAAAGCAAAAGACAGTGGAAAAGACAAAGTGAATAATAAAAAAAAAAGAATAAGGAAGGAGGCTAGTAAAACATATGGAAGAAATGAGACAGAAAAGTAATAAACATAATTATTATAATGTCAAGGCAATAAAGTAGAGAACATCAATAAAATATTGAAAAAAGGACAAAAAACAAGCAAAACTGAACAACAACAACAAAAATAATTTTTCAAAGCCAGCCAAGAGTAGTTTGTTTGGGTGGCTTACGATGTGTGTGGCTTGCTGTTTCGTTTTCTGATTTCAGGCATTGCTGTCCAAGTTTGGCTCTCAGTGTTCTCTGTAGCTGGCTAGTTCTGAGGCTTTCTGTGCACAGCCTCCACCTGTCAGCTATTCCACTTCCCCTCTGTGGCTGTCTGGTCTTTCTCCAGTGTCCTCCAAAATGTGTCTTTAGGGTAGAGGCAGGCTAGTATAACTAGGGATAGGAACCCCTTAGTTAGAGATTTGGCTGTCAGGCACTCACTGAGGGAAAATTAATCTCTGCTTCAAAGCCAACTCCTCAGTCTCTACCACATCCTCTAACTCTAGTTTCATCAGCATGGCCTGATGCAGGTTCAGATTGGATTCAGCCTGCTGCCTTTTCTGTAGGGGCACTTTCAGCTGGCTTGGGCTCAGTGGGATTGATCAAAAGAGATACAGGTAAACACACTGCCTGATCAGCCAGCCCCTAGGAAGAGTGTTAAGCATTTCTTCCTTGTCCCAATCAATAGTCCCTGAGAGTCTTACTCTTGGAATGCCCTCCTCAAAGCTTTTCTCCCTTCACCCAAGGAACTGGGCCCAGTGTATCTGAGGCTTCAGAGAGCTCATACATCCCCTTTCATCGTGGGGGAGCTGGGTTTAGCAGACAGGAGAGGTAGAGGTGCACTCCCCTCCTTCCCTGTTCTGGCTGACTGAACTCACAGGATGATCAACCTCTTCACAATGCACACACAAAACCCAGCTCTCTCTGGTCTGTCTTCCCAATATAAGCCTTCCTCGTTGATGCGGTGGGGGTGCCATCCAAAAATCAAAAACATAAAACAAAAAGCAGAAAACCTGCTTTGTAAGAACGCTTTGTAAGAATCCTTGCACCTATGGTCCAAACCAGAGGGTTTACAAAGTCGGCCCCAGGCATGTCTCCCGCTCAGCTGATCTCAGTAAAGCTGAGGCTGAAATGCCCAGCTCCATTCTTAATCCCAGTTCTCCTCAGTGCAGCACAAAAATCCCCACTCTGCCCTGCCAGAAGCTCTCATCTCTCTCTCTGGTGGCCCAAGGGCCTGCCTCCTCTTCCCCTTCCCCACACCGCACAGTCTAGATGCTATCTGGGGCTCTGGGCAATACCTTGCAGGAAGGCAGAGGGTCCCTTTAGATCACTGCTGGGTGCAGTCTCAGGCCCCTTTGAATTCTGGAGCCACACAGCACAGCCTTTCCAGCAGTCAGAGCGTGTCAGTGAATCTCTCCTGCTGGAGCTGCTGCCCTTACCCATGTTCTTTCACTGGGAAGGTCTGGACCTCAGCTCGCAGTCAGACTGTTCACCTGGATCCCTCTGCCTGCTACTGCAGGGCTCTCCCATCTTCACTACTCAGGATTTGAGATCCCGGTGTTTGGATGCCAGTCCACACTCCCAAGGGGAAGGGACTTTACAGCCACTATCCCCTCGCCTTTGCCACTATGCATTGGCTCCAGACAGACTCCCCCTTTCCACAGCTCTCCCTCTCTCACCAGTGTCTACAATGTTTCTTCAGTGCTCCTTATACAAAATATGTCTAATCAGTACACTCCTCTTGTTTTTCCAAACTGACTGCAGGATTTTAGCTGGAATGCCAGTTCATGGCTGGAAACAAGGGCGCTCAGCCTTTTGTTAGGGTACAGCCATCTTTGCTTCCCCCATTCTAACTTTTATTAACCCTCATGTTTTGCATTGTAAACCTAGTACTCACACAGGAACACACATTACATTTTTTTAAATTATCTTATTACATGTCAAAGTTGGAGTTCATAATTAGAAAAAAGAAATAGCCAGTATTTTGCTTCTAATTGGATAGGTGGAGGGATGGCTTTGATATTGATCTTACTTTTGTGAGTGCAAAGGAATCCTTCAGTAATACTTTATGGGAAAGGAAATAAGACAGGCCATGCTCATTATGAGACTTGCTCGCATTGTGCACCCTACAATCTAATTCAAATTAGTCTCCATGTTATTTCATTATCCCTTTCTAATGCAATGCCACAGATGTTGCCTTATACTATGGTACCACGTATGAATCTTTAAAAAATTTTTTTTTTTTTTATTTATCCCTTCCTAATTCAGTGCCACATATGTTGCCTTATGCTATGGTACCATACGTGAATCTTTTTTTTTTTTTTTAATTCCTATAAAAGTCATGAACTTATGTGTGTGTGTTTCTCCATTCTCACAATGAAATAAAAGAATTCAGATTTTTCCACAACAGATTTATGCATAAGTGCCTACACGTGCTGCCAACAGAATATATTTCACTGGCAGGTTAAGTGGTAATGTAAGAGAGCAGACTATGTACTCTTTCTATTGGCCACTATCTGATTGAATGCCTTCATGATTTTTGTTGGTTTTGCTTGATACCTATGCTATAATCTGAATAATTATGTCTCCCCCTCCCCTAATTATGTTAAAATCCTGTCTCAAATGTGGTGACATTAGGATATAGTGCTTTGGGAAGCTGAATGTGGAGTCCTTATGAATGGGATTTTGTTCATAAAAGTGGCTCCAGAGAGATCTCTTTGAAAGATGTGTGACAACGATGAGAAGTCTGAGCCCCAGAAAAGGGCCCTCATCCAACCACGCCTGCACCCTGATCTTAGATTTTCATCCTTTAAGACTCTGAGCAAAAAACATTGTTATTTATAAGCTGCCTAGTTTTCTGTATTTTGTTAAGGCAGCCCAAATGGACTAAGACAGTGGTCGGCAAACTTATCAGTCAACAGAGCCACATGTGGCTCATGAGCCGCAGTTTGCCTACCACTGGATTAAGATAACCCATTTATGAAAATCCAGGCAGTCAATCTGACATCTTGACATTCATGGGATAAGTCAAGTAGAATGTTCTAGGGCACTGAGGACTTACATAACTTCCATGTCTAATAAAGATGAATTCCATTAATTCTGTCTTCATTGAGAACCCAAATAGTAGATTCTCTGCAAGGCTTCTGGCTGTCTTCTTATGGAGAAGGAATTTCTTTTGAGTCTTGGAGGTCAATTGTTTCTGAGTTTTTGCTTTGGACTAAAACTAGGTTGGAGAATGATTTTCATCCTCTCCATCTGCTACATTGGTACATAGATTTTGGTAACCAACCTCAAAGGAGAGACTGAAAACAAATGGTTATATTTAATTGCACTTTAAAATGGCATGACTTTTCATATTTATTTGGCAAAGTATTTAATTACTGATAGCAAACACTTTGTGAATCTCAGAGAGTATGCCTGTTTGGTCAATTAAATGAGTGACTAGATAGTACCCTGTGATGGGCTTCCTCAGTGGCGCTCTTCTGCCACCTCACCCTATTTCCCTTGCATAAAGGAGTAGATATAATCACATGAAACATTGCTGAAGACACACACACACACACGAAAACAGGCCTACTTTTAATAATCAGGTAACAGCCAATTCTCTGCTAGACTTAAAACCGTTTCCAAAACACAATGTATTTTCATAATATTTGAATATCTAAAATAACTAAATTTATACACCAAGCTTATCATTTCCATTTACCTATTCATTCATCTTCTGAGAGATTTAAAGAGAACTGTTCTATAACAACATATGATCAGAAAAAAAATAATAAAAAAAACTTGAATTATTTTAATAATGAGTCTATAACCCAATTTACTCTTCTTACTGGATATAAAGAAAGTATCCTTAGACTGACAGCTGAGGGAAGGAGGTTAGGAGCTGGGTGAGAAGGGTGAAGGGATTAAGCAAAGAAAAAGAAAGGATTGGTGGACAGACACAATACGGTGATTGCCAGAGGGAAATGGGGAGTGGGGAAAGATAGAAGACAGTAAAGGGGGAATAAGTGATGATATAAGGAGACTTAATTCAGGGTAGTGAACACAATGCAACTTACAGATAATGTATTATAGAATTGTTTTTCTGAGGCCTATATGATTTTATTAAACAATGTTACCCCAATAAATTCATTTTTTTTTTAAAGGGTGAGAAAGCTGAAAACTGTGGATCTGAAAAGCTTGAGGAAGGATCCCCGAGGATTCTCAGGGAAGGAAGAAGAGGGGAAGTGTTCTTGCCAAGGGTAAACAGGGAAATATGAATGAGACAAGGAGGAAGGGCCAGAAAGGAATTCTGCCAAGAGTGATGTTTGTTTGTTCTGTCCCCAAGTGATGATACAAGAAGTGTGGCATCTCACCTGTCAAATTAGTGGTCATGTAGTGAGTTGAGATTAATGAATAGAAATGTGTCCTTTAGGAAAAGAAAAGGGAAACATTAGACATGGATTGTGGGGAAGAGGCAAGCATTCCTACAGAATCCACCATCAACCAAGGTGGCCCAACTTTTCAAAGGGAAAAAGACTGGACTTCAAATGCTGGAGGAGATTACTTTGGGTAGAGAACTTCAGTTCAAGGGAAAATAAAACACCAACAAAATAAAAATAAATTAAATAAATAAATAAATAAATAAATAAATAAATAAATAAAATATCTTTAACTTTACTATATAAAATACTAAATAATCTCTCTCTCCATATAACCCTAATATGCATATAGAACATATTAGGTGGAACATATAAGTGGAACAACTGAACAACAAGTTGCTATGACATGCATCATGTCCTGACCATGGGGGGGAGGGGGTGTGGAACATGGCAGGCATCAGTAGCAGGTGGCAAAGTGCGGAAAATGGAGGGCATTGGCCACAGCAAGATGGTAGAGGAGGTGAGCGGGAAGCACCAGACCAAGGTGGGGTGCCAGTCGCTGTCAAGCTTCTGGTTGTTATTGAAAATTCTTTGCTTCCATACACTAAGGTCCTGGCAGGCACTTACACCTGCTGCCATTGCTGGTCCCGCTCACACCCACTGCTGGCATGAGTCCCAATTGTTCCACATTGTCAGTGGGTGTAAGCAGGGCGGGCGCCATCAGCATGTGGGACGGGCGGTGGGAGCAGGACTGCTGGCACACAGGGAATGGAAACCATGGTGGGAGGGGCCAGGCAGAGCTGCATAGGATGGGCTGAGGCTTGCCCTGTGCCCACTGCAGCCTTGTGCAGTGGCTTCCTTTCAAGGTGCACTGGGTTCCTAGTTTAGATATATAACATGATATATATAGTTTTTAAAATATTTGTGTGAATATATTCCTTACATAAAGTGATTCAGCTTGTGAGGCTTCTTTTAATACTGAATGGATTGAAGATGAGGATTCATATTTAAAAACAAATCTTAATTATTGAAAGTATTACAGATGTCCCCCTTTTTTCCCCATTGACCCTTACTAGCCTGCACTTAACCCCTGTTCCAGACCTTCACCACATTATTGTCTATATCCAGGGGCTATGTATAGATACATATAAGTTCTATTGGCTTTAAATGAGTCTTTTGATGCTTCGTCCATGGAAGCCAGTAGAGGCTGGTTTGATAACTTCAGGAAAAGGTCCGGCATTCACTCCATTGTCAGGCATCGTGAGGCAGCAAGTTTGGATGTGAAGGCAGCTGAGGATTACCTCAAAACTTTTTCTGAACTGATAGAAGCCAAAGGATATATCCCCCAGCAAGTCTTCAACTCTGATGAGACAGGGCTTTTCTGGAAGAAGATGCCGAATAGGACTTTTATAACGGCAGAGGAGAAGGCGATGCCAGGCCACAAACCCATGAAGGATGGGCTAATTCTTCCACTGTGCGCCAATGCGAGTGGCGACTGCAAGATCAGGCCTCTGCTCATATACCATTCGGAAAACCCCAGAGTCTTTAAGTCACATGAGATTTTAAAAGATAAACTGCAAGTTATGTGGAGGGCAAACTCGAAGGCATGGGTCACCAGGCAGTTCTTTGTGGAGTGGGTAAACCTGGTTTTCGGGCCTTCTGTTAAGAAATATCTACAGGAAAACAACCTATCCATGCAAGCCCTCCTCGTCCTCAACAATGCTCCTGCTCACCCACTGAACCTTGAAGATAAACTCCTCAAAGAGTTCAAGTTTATAAAGGTTGTCTACCTACCTCCCAACACCACTCCTATCCTGCAGCCCATGGATCAGGAGGTGATTTCTAATTTTAAAAAGCTGTACATCAAGCACCTGTTCCAGCGCTGCTTTGAGGTGACAGAGAACACAAACCTCACCCTTGGAGAGTTCTGGAAGAACCACTTTAACATCGTTATATGCTTCAGAATTATTGATCAGGCCTGGCTGGGTGTAACAACGAGGACTTTGACCTCTGCATGGAAGAAGCTGTGGCATGAGGCCGTAGACAAAAGGACCTTCCAAGGATTCGAACCCCAGGTGCCAGTGGAGGAGGAGATAGTGTCTCTGGGAAAATCCATGGGCCTGGAGGTGGATGAGAGAGACGTGAATGAGTTCATCGAGGAGCACTCCCTGGAACTCAACACGGAGGAGTTACAAGAGTTGCAGTCTCACCAACATGCGGAGGTTCTCCAAGAAATTGGTTTTGAGGAGGAGCCAGAGGTGGAGGAGATCTCTACAAGTGAGATAAAGGAGATCTTAGGAATGTGGGAGAGGGTGTCACACTTCATGGAAAAGAAACACCCCTAAAAAGTTGCTACTGGTCGTGCATAGGAGCTGTTTAATGAAACTTGCCTCACCCATTTCAGAAACATTCTGAAAGGGAAGAAGAGGCAAACCTCGTTGGACACGTTTTTTTTTTTTTTTTTGTTTTTTGTTTTTGAAATCGGCCAAAAAAGCAAAGACCAGTAGCAATTAAGTTCAGTGAAGATTAGTTAAGTTACATTAAGTTTAGGGATAAAGTGTAGCATTAAGAGTGTAACGAGTAGGTAAATACATTTTATAAAACCAGTTTATTCCTTTATATTCTCTTTTATTATGTCTTTATCCAATATTTGTCATTTATACATACATTTTTGTTATTCAAAAACACGTAACCAGAACTGGGGTGACATTTTCGGGGCTTGGAACGGATTAACAACATTTCAATTGATTTCAATGGGGAAATTTGCTTTGAGATATGAGCAACTTGATATATGAGCAAGGTTATGGAACAAATTAAACTCTTATCTCGAGGTACCACTGTATTAGCTATTGTAAATTACACTGCTATGAACATAGGGAGGCCTATATTCTCTTTGGTTGGTATTTCAGGTTTCTTAGGATAGATTCCTAGAAGTGAGATCACTGGGTCACATGGCAATTTCATTTTTAATTTTTTGAAGGAACTCTATACTATTTTCCATTATGGCTGTACCAGATTGCATTCCCACCAGCAGTGTACTAGGGCTTCATTTTCTCAGCATTCTCGCCAGCACTTGTTGCTTGTTGATTTGTTGATGGTAGCCATTTTGGCAAATGTGAGTTTTCATCTCCTTGTAGTTTTAATTTGCATCTCTCTGATGATTAGTGATTTTGAGCATTTTTTTCATGTTTCTTGGCCATCTGTAAGTCCACTGTAAAGAAGTATCTAATTAGTTCTGTGTTCATTATATAAATTAAAATGTTTGTCGTCCTTTTGTTAAGTTGTATGAATTATTTTATATTCTGAATATTAATCGCTTACCAGATGCATCATTGGCAAGTATGTTCTCCCATTTAGTGAGCTCCCTTTTCAGTATTTGATGGTTTCTTTTGCTTTCAGTAGCTTTTTATTTTGATACTGTACCATTTGTTTATTTTCTCATTTCTTTCTTTAACTCTAGTCTAGAGAATGTATTGGCAAACATATTGCTACGAGAAATGTCTAAGATTTTGCTGCCTATGGCTTCGTCTAGAATTTTTATGGTTTCATGGCTTTCATTTAAGTCTTTTATTTGTTTAGAGTTTATTTTGTGCATGGTGTAAGTTGATGGTCCCATTTATTTTTTATTTTTTCATGTATCTGTCCAGTTCTCCCAACACCATTTTTTTTTAACCCTGGGTCCAAAAGGACATCAGGCAGACTCAAAGCCTCTACTGATCTGCCTTTAACTGCAGTTTGATTGTTATTCTCAGAGTCTTAATGAGCCTCAGGTTATAGACCCCAGCAAGGATTACACTTCACAGAGAGGGGCAAGGGGTTTTCCAACAAAGTGGGACAATTGCTTCCCCACCAGGCAAAAGCTGCCTGGATGGTAAAGGTCTGCCTGAGAAAGGTGTCCTCTGCACTATGAGGGAATTACTCAGCACTGGGAACTGGGCTGACTGCCTTCTGAGTTCTAGCTCCAGAGCCCCCAACCCTGGATTCCCCTCATACAGCTCCAGTCCACTCTGTGCCACTTCCTCCCTTCCCCCCGCAGGAGCTCCAGGTGAGTGGCTGCACACAAAATTTTGTATGTTGGCCCTTTAAATGGGTACCTGCATTTCCAGCTGTCTCTCCCTGGCAGACAGCAACCTCAATGCATTTTACCAGATGTTATGTGAGCACCTTTCTCAGTTCTGATGCTTGGGGTTTAGACCTCAGAGTTCTCAGTGAAAAACCCTCCCAGTTTAGATATTTCTCTGGAACTTTAGCTGCTGCCCATAGGAGCCCTGCCAGCTTTCTTGTGCCTCCACACTTCTTACCTATCTCTATTAGGTCTCCTCCACTTTCCATCCTTGGTTATCAGGATTCTCTCCAACAAGTTGACTCTTCAGGGTGTTTTTTCTATATTTTCATTGTAATTCCAGTTCTGTCCTGGGAAAGGATTAGTGTAGCTCCCACTTACTTTGCTGCCATTTTGGAACTCCAATGATTCATATTTTTACAAATGAAAATTATTTTTAAATTCATTTCAGAAATACCGTATATGGAGTTTGAGATACAATTAATCTTTTGTTATTTAATTTATTTTCTGTAGTAAGAAAAATTTATATCTTTCTCTCCTAGAAAAAGGAGACTTTGGGGTTAAGAAAAATAAAAGTTTGCTCCTAAAACAGTTTTATCAGTGATATCTATGTTGAAACAGTACATCAGAATTGAAAGAAAGATATTGCCTCTTGAGGCACTGAATGCCTTTTGATCTATCTCTTTCATTCCATGGAGTGAAGGTTGCTGTGACAGTGTCCAAAGTTAGAAAAAGGAAGGAACAAGAAATAAAATAGTACCCTCGGTAACAAATCCTGCAGGTTTACACAATAACCTCAAACGAGAAAGGGCAGTGTATAGAAAATTGGCTCCATTTCAAAAGGACCTCATTTAGAAGTACAATAATAGGATCAATTGTTATTAGGAAGCAGGTGCAGGCAGTCTACACAGTGTTACCTAAGAAGGATCTGAACACATCCATGTTCTCATCCATAAGAATAGGTTTGTACGCCTAATTCACCTTTGGGATAAGGCAGTAAATCCCACCATCCAAGTTCCAATATCTACTGGGAAAGTTAAAAAAATCATTCTGCAATCTTTATTTATTTATTATATTTGGTTTATTAGAAATAATTCAGCTTTATATAAAACTAGAGGTCTGGTACATGGAATTTGTGCACTCAGTGGGGCGGGGGTGGGGTGGGGTGGGTGGGGTCATCCTTCAGCTCAGCCTGTGCCCTCTCACTGTCTGGGAGCTCTCAGAGGATGTCCGACTGATGGTTTAAGCCTGCTCCCCTCTTCACCCCTTCCCCAGACATCCTTTGCACTGCTATGGAGGCAGGAGAATTTCCTGCCACTGCTGCTGCACTTGACAGCCATGAGCCTGGCATCTGCCCCCTGGTGGTCAGTGTGCATCATAGTGACTGGTCATTCCACATTTTGGCTGATTTTCATATTAGTCTTTTAATATATAGGATTGTAGTGTCGGAAACCAAAACATTGTTCTCACTAAATTGATGAAAACAGGAGGCTAGAAGGCTGGTCAACCTTGCAGCTCTGAAAGGTCAAAACCAGCCACTCCCTATCTAATGAACTTCCCCATCAAATAATCATGTCAATCCTGACTGATAGATAATCTACTTGTTACTGGAATTGCCTGCTTCAGGGCAAAGGGTGTATCCCAAACCTAAATAAAAGGGATGGCAAGGCCAAAGGAAGGTGGCATCCTTTCCACTAGAGGAAGGCTCCAGTCTGGCCCCCCAATATCGCCAAATTAATGTTTTCTAGTCTCTCATTTCATTTGCGTGCGGCCTCCTTCAGAACCCAAACCCTGACCCAGGAACCCTGAACAAGGCGGGACGTGGAAAGAGGTTCCCACATTGTAGACTTTAATGTTTTTATTTGATAATTGGACAAATATCAACATATATCAGCTAATTATTTGGTGCATGTTATTTGGTGCATACTCCTTCTTAGCAACTCAACATCTAGGGTTAAAGAGAGACAGAACATAGTCTTTGGTTTCAAAGGCCTTTAATTCTTATAGCAGAGACTTGTACATAGCTCACTATCAGAACATACTGAAAGTAGCAAATGCTTTGGGATAAATATGTACACCATAGCCTAGGAAAAATAAAAAAAAAGATATATTAATGATTTAAGAAGGGAAAGAAAACTTTAGGTTCACTATATACTGAGAATATTGCATAACACTAATGAGTAGGAGGGGAGTCAGTAGAGGTTACAAAAGAGGGGAGGATTCAATGTACGTGCCACAGTTTGCCCTTACACATGTCAGATGTTGTCTATGGGCTGCGGGAAATATGAGGCAGGGTAAATGGGATGGGGGAGTTCTGCAGTGAAAGAGAATGTATTTATGTACGGTGGTCAGATAAATCCTGTCTGATAAATTTATGTAGTGGGGGGGGGGCGGAACCTAAAGGAAGGAAAAGAATGAGCTAAATGGATGTCTGGTGTTTGGGGAAGGGGGTGGGTGCATCTTCCAGGCACAGAGAAAAGCACTCAAAGGCTCAGAGCCAGGAGAGCTGCTGAGTTGCAGGGAAGAGGCTGGTGTGGCTAGAGCAGAGGGAGGAAAGGATGGAGTGTGGATGGTAAGATGTGAGCCAAACGGGGGAAGAGTTGTGCTGAAAACTAAGGAACATTCCACAGACTTTCTAGAGTATCCAAAATAGTACACTGAGCCACTTGGCAACCTGTTTTGATTAATCTGAGTAATAATATGTTAAATAATTAAGATTAGAATAAGATGCCTATTTTTACCAGGCATTTTATCTCCTGCGTGTACTTCCCCATAACTACAGACATGTCCAGCATGGATCATTCGATAAATAAGACTTGAGTTATTCAAATGAATTCTAAGACTTGAAAATTATTTTACCAGATAGACTGAGGACCATATCTTATATTCTTATTTAGGTGGTATAAGTAATTATCACCAGTTGCTATGAGTAGAAATGACAACTGTAAAGTCTATTGTAAAACAGTTGGTACTGTTTTGTTTCTTTTCCTTTTTCTACCTTTGGAGATTGTCACAGTACCCTAGCCCAACACTTTTCTCTCCATCAAAAGAAAGAGAGAGCTAATGAATCTCAAAGGGAAGGAAAGCTGGTGGGGAGGGGAGGAAGGAAAGGGGGCAGGCGAAGGAGGGAGGGAGGTAGAAGAAAAAAAAGGTAGAAAAATAAAAAAGAAATTCAGTATCTGACCAAGTAATATCTTTCTTTCATTTCCAAGACACTGTTACAACATAGATAACATTGGTAACATTGTGTTCAGGGAAGAACTTTTTTTCTTAAACCCAAAGTCTTAAGATTTGTTTTATCACAAACTCCAGAGAAAGTGTTTAATTTCATTAGACTTGCTAGATAGTTAGTTGTCTGAAACTTGCCCAGAGAAAGGTAAAAATAGCAATGGAAATAATTAGAAAACTGTAATGATACTATTTTATAGTAACACAAGTAGAAGAGTTTAATGGCAAATACAAATTAAAAAACAAAAAACAAACAAACAAAAAGTCTAATTCTCCCTGTTGAAAACAAAAAACTTTCTTTTCTTAGTATGTCTACTCTTGAAAACTTACAATTTTAAACTCTCTCACTACATTTGGAATGTATGCAAATTGATAAATCAAAATAGCTTCTTTCCAGCTTTAAGTCCAAGGAATGTCTTTCTCCAGGACCTGGGTGCCATCTCTGGAATGTAATCCTCAAAGCGACACTGTGACTCTCTCCCAGTTTCTGTGGAAGGGTAGGGATCTAACTTCCAGCACCACCCGCCCGTCAGGTTGCAAAACTACCTTTTTTCATAAAGATACTCTAGTATGGACCTGGAGAGCATTATGCTAAGCGAAATAAGCCAACCAGAGAAAGATAAGTATCACATGATCTCACTCATTTGTGGAATATAAGGAACACCATAAGCTGATGAAGAAAAATAGATACAGAGACAGAGAGGCATCAAATAGACTATCAAACTTCAGCAGGAAGGCAGTAGCATAGCAGGTTGGCCGGAAGAGGATGGTCAGAGGGGGAAAGAGATCAACCATAGTATTTGTATGCATGCTTATAAGCATAACCAATGGACACAGACACTAGGAAGAGTGAGGGCATGTGCTGGGGAGAGGTCCATGGGGGGAAAAGAGACATATGTAATACTATATGGAATACTTTAAACAGTAAAAAAAAGAAAAGAATTTTTATTTTTTCCTTTGGATAAAGCCCATTGGCAAACTTAGATGACCATTCCTATTACTAATGCCATTAAAATGAAGTATGGATGACAAACGGTGCCTCAGTAGAATTATTACTGTTTGTCTTGAGAAAGTGTGTAATGGGTGTATTTGTTTGTCTTATAAAAGGATGAGATTTCTTTGTGTCTTTGCAATATTTTAAGGGTTAACTGTGATTTACCTGTGTTTTAAGGGTTACCTATGATTTCTTTGTGTCTTTGCAATGTTTAAAGGGTTACCTGTGATTCTTGTTTAATAGTTATTCAGGGATGAAATTATTTTCAATCTCTCCTATCCTTGTGAGAAGTTTTCTGGGTTAGAAAAAAAATTTTTAAAAAAAACATTACATTTCCCCCTAAGCATACATTTATTGAGCATGCTTTTTATTTTTGCTAGGATCTAAGCTCCATGAGGTCAAGGCTTTATCTTTTTTTTATTCTATATCATCATAAATAGAATATGGTCAGATATGTTAATTATTGTGAATAAACAGATGAACGAGAATTATTATCTGATTGTGTAATCAAATATTTCTTTCATAAAATATATTTCTTCTGATAGCTCCAAGTCTTAGTGCCATGTTATAAACTAGTGTCTAAAGTTTAAAAACTGATGAGACTTTCTGACGTCTCCCATTCAGGAATCCACATTCAGGTTAGATTGTACCTTCGAAGCTGTGGATATCTCAAGCCTAAATTCCTCTTGGAAAAACATTAGAAAGTCTCACTGAAGTCACATGGTGGCATCTGCATGGTTGTGTCTGTACAGCCAAAGCTACTCCCAAGTCCAGAAAGGAAGAATTATGATAGAGGAAGGACTCCAACTATTACAAATAGTTTATTCTGCTCTTTTTGTTCTGGTGAGCAATGATGGCACCATATCAAACATTATTGTTTGTAATTAAATGGATGTCTTTGAAAAAATTAAACAAAACAATTATCAGCTGACATATAAGTCAGAAATGTGATCCTATTAACATTGTCTTCAGATCATTTTGGGAGTGACATTTCTTGCAGCTAGAATCACATTTCTTTTAGTATTTTTTTATTTTTTTTTGCATAATGTCAATAACAGAGGGAGATTTGCTTAGTGCATAGATTTCTGGAAAGACTTTAGAAGAAATGAATTCATTTGCTGGGGGCAAAAATCTGTTAATACTGGCTGCCAGCAAGAGGCTAATTTTGTTTCTAATGTAAAGAGTTTTATCATTACAACTAAATAGACATGACATTAAGATAAAAAAATTACTAATTTTATTTTATGCTCTCATGTTGTTAGGGACTGAATTGTGTTTCCCTCATCCCTCATCCAGAGTTAATATCTTAAAGCTCTAACCCCCAAAAAGATTATATTTGGAGATGAGGCCTTTAAGAAGGCAATTACTGTTTAATAAGGTCATGAGATCGGGGCCCTAATCCATAGCACCAGCATGCTCATATGACAGAGACACCAGGAGAGCATGGGCATAGAGGGATGGTCCTGAGAGGACACAGCCCAAAAGCAGCCAGGAAGAGAGGTTTCATCAGAAAAGAACCCTGCTGCCAGCTTGATCTTGGACATCCAGCCTTCTGAACTGTGAGAAAATAAGTGTCTGTTGTTTGCTTAAGTAAGTGAGTCCATGGTACTCTGTTGTGACTGCTCACACAGACGAATACACATGCTAATGTCAAATTCCTTTAAATACAGAATTCCAGATATGAAAAAGGTGATTCTACTGAGGCTACTACAGTGCCTTTTCTGCAGTGATAAATATGAGTGTGTGGCATATCAAAACCAATCTCTAACTAGATGAACAGCCTGGATTGGGCTGAAAAAATGATTGATTATTACTAGCAAGTCTTATTGTTGTTGAGCATAGGGAATGCAGTTCAATAATTGTTGACAATAATGGCCTGAATGATTGTAGATGCACTCCATTTTCATTTCAATATAAAATTATGCTTATGGATTAATATGTCATTGTGGGCTTTGATCCAATAACAAATCTCTGTCAGGCAAGCTTTCGGAAGCCAATTTAATTTTTCATACTTTATAACTGGACTATTTTGACAGGGCAGGCTTCAGAAATGGGCAATGAATTGTAAAATGGATCTCCTTGGGGTCTGCAGCTCAATGTATTTTATATTGATTCCTAGGCAAATAATACGTGAGTTGAGTCTTACCTCATCTGATTCTTTCTGCTCACTTACTTTGTATTTCTCTCCTGCAAATTTCCATTAACTTCCTATTGTTCTCTCCAGCCAGTTCACTCTTCCTAAAATTTAGTACAACTATCCTGTCTAATCATCTTCTACCTCTATATTGGCTTACTCTGCTAGTAACTGCTCCTTTCCTATATAGCATTTAGGGTGCTCTTTTCTCAATTGGCTCTACTCTTAAACAAACTCACATCCCTAATCTATCACTTCCCTTATAGTGTCACTGGGATTTACTGTGAATTTCAACTTCTGACCAGGTTCTCTCTTTCTTTTGTGTTTAAATTTATCAATAATGTATAATTTATTTACACTTCTACTTCTTTATTTTCTATCTTCTCTACTTAATATATGCTATAAAAACAGCTTATCAAAAAAGTCAGATTGCCTTTTAAGTATTCTTTAGAATTTATTGTCTAGTAACTTGAAATTAGAAGCTTTTTTTGGTAATTGCTAATTTTGTAATTAAAGTTGGTTTTAAATACTGGCTGTCATTTATTAATTTATTTTTCACATAAATAGGTAGGTAATACAAAATGTCAGTTCTGATAAAAATCATGGTTACTTTGGAGATTTATTGGCAACACAAAAGATACATTAAGCTGATACCGTTTGACTCAGTGGATAGAGCTTTGGCCAGGACTGATAGGTCGCAGTTCAATTCCAGTCCGGGGCATGTACCTTGCTTGCGGGCACATCTCCACTGTGGGGCGTGCAGGAGGCAGCTGATTAATGTCTCTCTCTCATCGATGTTTCTGACTTCCTATCTCTCTCTCTTCCTCTCTGTAAAAAAAAATGAATAAAATATATTTAAAAATATAAAAAAAAGATACATTAAAGTAGAGATGTGATGGGAAGTATACTTTTGTTAAAGGCATGAAAGTGGGTTGATGGAGGCAGGGTCATATTTAATATCATTTCTTTCCTAGAAGAAATTTCCCTATTAACTAAGGAATAATATATTACTTTAAGGTTGCAAAAATCAGGATTGGGCCGGAGTTAACACAGCTCGGCTTAAAATCATATCCCCCAGTTACATCCTGTAATTACAGTCTCAGGGTTGAGAACAGAGACAGGAGACATAGTCCAGATGTCCCAAGGGAGTAACCCAGAGATAACCATCAGTCCCATCCCATTATCGAACCAGATAATATGCGGAGTCTGTAGATTGTGAGATGTGTGCAGGAATGAGGAAATAAAACTCTGTGTTGACCGTGTATAACCCTGTTGCTTGTTACATAGTATATAAGCTCAGCTTTGTATGGACTCAGGGCTCTCAGCCTCTGCTCTGTTTTCGGAGTATGTTGTGAGCCCCAGCATGCTGGTGAATAAACCCTTACCCTTTGCTGTTTGCATGAGAACGTCTCTTGGAGCCTTCCTTTGAGCGGCGAGTGTTTCAACCCTAACATTACAATAGCAGAATGTACTTTTTATTTTATGGAATGGTCAATATGATGGTTAATTTTATGTGTTAACTTGTCTTTGTTTAAATAACCCAGTTATTTAATTTTATTTTTTAAATTATTTTAATTGATTTTAGAGAGGAAGAGAGAGGTATATAGAGAGATAAAAGCATCAATGATGAGGACTAAGTAGAAAAAGATGGC
>PVJN01019860.1:0-36751 GCA_004026805.1 Lasiurus borealis
TCCTTGAGTCATCTGTTTCTGGTTTAGGAAAACACTAATGAGGTGTTTTACCCTGAATTTATAATGTGTTCGAGCTTTCAAATAACTTCTGGAAGCCAGCAGTAGTGGTTCAGTTGCTGGGAACACAGAGTGACACGTTGTGACCACCCTAATGGAGCTCTGAGTGTCATCAGGGAAAGGGCATGTGGCCAGAGGCTGATAGCACAACATGAGTGTATGCAGGCAAGAGCCTGCAGCTCACAGTTAGCCCAGCCATGGTGCTATGGGCTGAACTGTGTCCCCCACCCCAAATTCACATGTTGAAGACCTAACCCGAGCACCTTAGTATGTGACTGTGTTTGGACATAGGGACTTGAAAAGGGTAAATTGAAAGGGGTTGTTAGGATGGGCCCTAATCCAATATGATTTGGCATCCTTATCAGAAAAGGAGATTAGGATACAGACCGTCACAGAGGGAAAGCATCTGTGAAGGGATGACACAGTGAGAAGATAGCCATCTGCAAGCCAAGGAGAGAGGCCTCAGGAGAAACCAAACCTGCCAACACCTTGATCTTGGGCTTCTGGCCTCCAGAATTGTGACAGAATAATTTCTGTTGTTTAAGCTACGGAATCCGTGGTATTTTGTTATGACAGCCCTTGCAAACGAATACATGTGGGAAGCCTTACTTTTGCTTCAGAAATCTGTGAAAGTTTTGTAAAGAAAGTATTACCCATAAAAGTCCTGGTTTCTTGACTGGCCAGCATGGCTCAATAGTTGAGCATTGACCTATGAATCAGAAGGTCGCAGTTCGATTCCCCGTCAGAGCACATGCCCAGGTGGTGGGCTCAATCCCTAGTATGGGATGTGCATGAGTCAGCCAATCAATGATCCTCCCTCCTCATTGGTGTTTCTCTCTCTTTCTCCCTCTTCCTTCCTCTCTGAAATCAATAAAAATATGTTTGTTTGTTTTTTTAAAAAAGTCTTGATTTCCTTGAGTCACTTCAGAACATTCTCAGGTTCAAGTCCCAGTCACTGCATCTTCTAAGCAAAGCCATCTCTCCTATAACTTTCATTGCTTTCTATATATTTATAACCTAAAGTCTGTCCCTCAGTCCTCATTTTTCCTCTACCTGACTATTCTGCCGGCCGCTAGACATGTTCACCTGCATGTCTCCTAAACCCTAAATGAAAATATCTTCCTGTTCTGCCCACTCCCCAAGCACACTCCTTCTCTGGTCTTCTTGCTTACTATTCTTCATTTGTAATATAGAGAAATTTTAGACTCGGCCTAGACTCTTCCCTCTCCTTTACCCCCACCTCTAATCTGCCACTGGTTCTAACTCACCCCCTCCTAATAAGCTGGCTTCCCCTGACTGTCTCAGCCCTGCTTCAGTTCAGACCCTCACTTATTTAGATTATTTACTAGCCTATTTTTGGTCTCTTCTCCAGTCCTCCTCCATTTTGCCTTGGAACAATCTTTAGTCACCAGTGTCTGCAGCTGGTGTCACTGTGATCCATCTGTTCTCCTGGGTTTAGGAGAATGCAAATCTCACAATGTCATGTCTTCCTGTAAAGTCCTCTGATTATATTTCATCATTCATAGCATAAAATGAAAACTCTTATGCTTGTCAGGCAAGGACCTTCACCAAAAGGACCTAGTCTACTCTCCTGGGCCTTATCTCTGCACTTCCCCATGCCCAGCTGCTAGAAGTTCCTCAAATAAGCCATTATTTCACATCTCCTTTTCATATTGTTTTCTCTTTTCTCATCCCTGTTCACTGGACAACTCCTGCCCGTTATTGAAGACACTGCATAGTCATCACCCCATTTATAGAATCTCCCTCACCTGCACTCTGTTCTTAAAGAAGGTTGGTGAGACCAGCCAGCCCAGGCAGCAGACAAATGCCTGTGAACAGCACTGCCTACCTGTGCTCTAAAGCCACCAGAGGCACGCCTGGGAAAGGGGCTGATTCTACCAGGATGGCTGGTGACATGCAGCCACCAGACGAACCGGCAGCCTCTGCTTTGCCACAGCACCAACAAGCAGTTCATCCTGCTTATTTGAATACTTTTGGTGGCCCTCCCTTTGATATGACACCTGCAGGCACATAATCTACATAATGTACCTGTGCCCAAGTCATTGGGACACCATCATGAGACTGTCCAGACCTGATGTCATTGTATTGATGGTAAGCATCATCACTAGAATGGGCCTGCTTGTCTTGCCCATCCCATCCCCACTGTCCTGGAGCAGCCCCTGTGATTGATCAAAAAAGTCACCAGCTCCTGGAATATCAGCGCTGCCTGCTCTCTGACTATCACCCTTTGTTTAGTACTCAGGGTCTAGAATGTGCTGCTTCACACCCTGCATGTCACTGTCTTTTGTTTGTAGCCACAACTCACAGACAGACTAGCAAGGAGTCTGGAGCAGAGCATCTTGAGGACAACACCTTTGAGACAGAGTTAATCACTGGAGAGGTTGAATAGCCAGCACCAGATCAAGGCCAATATTTGGTTCTCTATGAAGGATCTTCTGTCCACCTCTTTTAGGCCAGGCAGGAGAGAAGTCTTGGGAGGCAAAATCTTGTTATTTCATGCCTTTTTGTTTCCTGCATAATCATTTCCTTTTTGTTTTGTTTTTTATACTAATTTGCAAAAACATTTTTAAACCTCCTGACTTGTCACAGCAATGCTAAGTTGAACCAATCATAAAAATTGAAATCAGTTACTAGTCTTTATGTTCCAAGGCACATAAACCTAAACTGGGTTCATCAGTGAAGAGAAGTTAATGGTTCCTGAAAGGTAGCTGAAAAATCTGGAGGTGGGGCTAGCTTCAGGTGGGTTGGACTGTGTCAGTAATTTCTGAGTCATGAGGGAGGCCACTGCTCTCACTGAACCCAGGAGAACAGATGAATCACAGTGACACCAGCTGCAGACACTGGTGACTGACAGCCACACATGGCTCCATGCTTTTAAAATTAAGCATAATGCTTGAGGAGCAGTAGAGGCCTGTCAGTCAGTCTTAGACCATGGGGAATAAAGGGAACATTCTGTGCTTCCAAGGACCTGCTCTGCACCTCCTGACTAGAACACACCTCTCCCGTGGACCCACAGCCCGCCTGGGAGAAAACATGGGAAAAGGTGTGAAGCTCTGAAAAACAGCCTTTTTCTTGGGCCATTCGGACAGAGTGTGTTACATAAAAAAGGTAGTTTATTTAGTTGTATTGCACTATGTTGACCAGATTAAGATAACATTTACCTCCCTCCCCCTTATCTATTGAGTTAGTGGTTTATTTAAAAAATCAGATAAATTTCAGAAAACTTCTTAAAGGCCATACTTTTACCCAACATATGGTTATGTAATGAGTAGATTTGTGACCACATTGTTAACCTTATTTCACTATTGACAAATAATGAATGCTCCTTAAGAAGAATTAGTTTGGAAATAGAGGGAAAATCTGATTCTTAGTGGTACCCAGACACATTTACAGCAAATCTATAATAATAAAGGGGAAATATGCTAATTAGACTAGACATCATTCCAGACGTCCTTCTGGACGAAGCCAGGGTCAGAGGAAAGCCCGGGTCCCAGGTCAGAGAGAAGCCAGCTGCAGCCAGGGGAAGAAAGGGCTACTCTTGCATGAATTTCATGCATTGGGGCTCTAGTATTTTATAATATACCTCCCATTGTTCTTTCTATGAAGAAGTTTACATAGTTGAAATCATATTATATATGTAGGGTTTTATTACTTTCTTGTTTAATATATCAAAGAATTTTGCTTTATCTCTCTATATATAACCTAAATGAGTGCCTACTATTCCACTTCATAATATCCCAGAGTGTACTTAACTCATCTTTCGATGCTATATCATATTCCTTGAAGAAGAGGAAAAGTAAAAAATATTCCAAGGTTGAAACATGCATAGAAAAAAAAACAAAATAATTTTAATTATTTCTTATCCTATACAGAGTCCTTCCCTGAACTCTATCTTGGTTTATAATTAATCAAGTTGAAACATAGGTCCAAAGTGTCTAGTAAGCTCTCAGTGATATGCCACAGGCCTTCGCCATGCAGATGTTGTTCATCCGGCCAATTTTGATAAAGTCAGATCAAGGGACGGGGGAGAGTTGGCTGGTAAGTGTGGTCAGTTGCGTATTTCCAGCTCGTGCCATCCTGGGTGGTTCCACAGATTCCTGGACTTGGCACCTGGTGAGTCAGTGGACTGGATATCTGATCTACTTTGGTTATGCAAAACGGGCCAGGTCTGTACTCTAACCCCTCAGATGATAAGTTCACAGAAAGCGTTTGAAAAGCTAACAAATGCTAAGCCATGCTATTTCCTTTTTTCTCCTAACGCACACACAATCTATCCAAATTGCTTTCCATAAGTGAATTTCATATGGAGGAATATGTATGTGTGTATTTCAATGTGAGTGGGTGCTGATGGTGTGTGTGCGGGAAGCATTTCTGAATTTCTTATTCAACAGCATCTCCTTCAGACTGCACTAGCATCCCATTTCTTCTTCTTCTTCTTTTTTTTTTTTTTTTTTTTTTTTTTTTTACCATTCCATTTCTCGGCTGACTCCTTGCCAGTGGTGAAGCCAATGGAAAAAACAGTTAACATTTTTCATTCTTTGGTCCAAATGACCTGGATCCTGCATTTCACTTTGTTCTGCATAACCAGCAACACACATGTGCATATAAATAGTGAAATGGAATGAGGAAAGAATAGGAACATGTAAAATGCTGTCTTTCCTTTTACCTGATGAAGCAATCAAATTATTCTCTAATTTTTTTTTTTTTTTGTGGTAGAGGCATACAGTATGGCACGGACATTGTGATACATTTTGGTCACGTTTTTAACTGCACATAAAGGTAATAGATACAGAATACAACAACATGTGGGAATCTGTGCCTAAAATTTGTTTCTGGCAACATAGTCTTTATGTTGTTTGCCAGCTAAATTTCATACTTAAAAATGTTTGTTTTAGCATTAACTAATATTTGCTCTTTCATTTGGGAGGCATTTTAAAAGGAAAATATCTAAAGAATGGCCAAATTTTCCTGCAGGTGAATTCTGATTCCGTATGCAAGGTCCAATTATAGTGGGAGCTCTACTTTGGCCAGCTTATGAAGGTCAGCGAAAATGAATTCTACACCTCTCAATCACCTATGACTAAATTCAGTCCATAGGATTGAGGGCGTATGAATATTTTATAGATAGCTTCCAGTAATAGTGCTTATTCTATCAATCAATATCAAATTAATCCCAAAATTACTGACAATCTGGGATAAAATATAAAATATGGAACCATCCATTTTTAATAGCATAGGTCAGAAATGTGTATTGCCCTGGAGAAATGACTCCTGATTTTGTAATGCAGGATTTATGAGGCAGTCTGGAGCAGGGGCGGAGGTCCCGCCCTCCCTCCTCCATGTCGGAGGAGCAGCTCAGTGGGAACAACCAGCAGCCATCACACACGAAGCACTGGCCCACCCGTGCCTGGTATTCCTGAAGCTGCCCACTTCCAACTCCACTTGCGGAGATTCCGTTCAGCGTAATGTTGTCGAACACTTCGACTTAATAAGCAGCTAATGATCAGAGCACAATGCCAGGCTGTATTCAGAAGGATCCCTTAGTTGTACAGAAAGGCAGTTCTAACTGGGGTTTGCTCATGTGCAGGGCAGGGGTGCAGAGAGGTCTCCTAAAACCTAGGCTGGGATGGAAGCCAGGCCTCAACTGCATGAAAAGCTGCCCTTCACCTTCTTCCTTCTCTCCCGTTGACTCACACGCCCTCTTCTGTTTCCTTGTTCTCTGTGCAGGGCGTCCTGACTCTGCCATCTTGCTGCTTTATTCTGCTTTGAGTAAGCCTCCTGTCTGCTCTCTTACTTGCTTGTCCATGACCCATCAGGGAGACCCCAAATGAGAGCCCTGGGTCCTCTGTCCCCATTATCCTCCAACTAGGTCTTGTGTATTTACATACGTGTGTGTTCATGTTCCACATTCAAATTCAGAAGGAGAGAATCTGATTGGCTTAGCCCTAGGCCGAGTCTCCACTCCTGCTCCCATCAGCTGTTGCCACAGGAAGGAGGGTTCAAAGGTCAGGTAGAATTAGTCATGTTCCTTTTATACCCTGGAAAGCACAGACAGATTATCCAGGAAGGAACGGGTGTGGGAGGATAAACAAAACACTAATTCTGGCCCTTAGGTTTCAACCTCACAGAAGAGGCATATGTGGTAAGAGTACAGAAGGCTCCTGAAATATGGAGGAGGACTAGATGGAGATAGCAAGGGATGGAGATAGCAAGAGTGTCGGAGCCCTTCTGTGCTTGGTGGGCGTCAGGAGTGCCAGTGTATCAGGAATGCCTTGAATGGCAGCCTGGCGATAGGAGGGAGAAGTGGGGCTGTGGGCCTAGGCACGACTGGAGAGGCAGCTGGTGTTACTCCTCTCTGCCACGGGCAGTCATCAATGGTTTGGGATCAGGAGAGTCACATGATCAAAGCTGTGTTCTAGGAAGGTGTCTTAGGATGTGGCAGTTGGGGACACCTGACGTGGCATAAGGCTGGGTGGAGCTTGTGCAGGTGAGTCTGCATACGATGTAGTAGGGTCTGAATTAGGAGAAAAGCCGTGGAAGACGGTGCTCATGAATAATTAACATTTAACAAAGGCTACGACTTGACCGTGGAATGTATGCGTAGCAATGGGAGTTTGACATGCTGGGGAAATGCTACATATTCCTAGTGAAATCTGACACGATTTTTAAATCGTTGAACTTTTCAGTGTAGGAAAGAGGAAGAATGCCAGTAGGAAGCTGGAGACGTGTTGAGACGGTTGTTTTTAGTTTGGAAACACACACAAACACTTCCTGTGAGCCCTGGACGACTGCTGCCTCACGGGCCAGCGGTTAGCGTGGCTCCCCCTGCTTGGTCCAAGCCTGGTGTGTTGGGTCAGGGAGGGACCAGGCACATCCCAGCAGTGATGGAGTTGATGTGAGAGAGAGAGCTGCTGTGCAGAGACCGATGCAGGAAAGACAATGGTGTATCTTGGGTTAAAATGCTGACAGGAGTCGAAACCGGTTTGGCTCAGTGGATAGAGCGCTGGCCTGCGGACTGAAAGGTCCCAGGTTTGATTCTGGTCAAGGGCATGTACCAGTAGGGGATACACAGGAGGCAGTTGATTGATGTTTCTCTCTCTTCGATGTTTCTAACTCTCTACCCCTCTCCCTTCCTCTCTGTAAAAAAATCAATGAAATATATTTGCCGAGACCGGTTTGGCTCAGTGGACAGAGTGTTGGCCTTCGGACTGAAAGGTCCCAGGTTCAATTCCGGTCAAGGGCATGTATCCTGGGGGCATGCAGGAAGTGGCTGACGATGTCTCTCTCTCATCGATGTTTCTAACTCTCTATCCCTCTTCCTTCCTCTCTGTAAAAAAATCAATAAAATATATTTTTTAAATGCTGACAGGAAAGACGTCTTAAGGTCCACAAGTTGCTGAGTTCCATTAAAAAATAGCTGCCCAGTTCTCGGGAAGGTGATAAAGACAGAGAACTGGGACTTGGGATGGTGGGAGAGGGTTATGGCATAGAGGAAGTGAGGCTTATAAAGCTGAAAGACACCTTGTTATCTGCTAGGACACCGGGCTGTGGCCAGGAGCCCCATCCTCAGTGGTGGAATATGTTCTTAGCACTTAGCAGAGGCGGGGCGCTGTACAGGCACCAGGCAGCCTCGAATGCCGGCGGGGCAGAGGGGCCAGTGTTTTCTGAGGACCTGCTATATTCAAGGCACGTGGTTAGAAGCTTTGCAGGTGTCATTGAACATTTTTTCTTTATTTGTTTTACTTCTAGAGATCTTCTTTTTTCAGATTGCAATCAGTAGGACTTTTTCCTCTGGCAACTCAGAGAAATTTCAGTAGAACTTTTTCTTTGTCTCATCTCCTTCCTCTTCGTTTGCCCCAAGCACTCAAGAGGGGGAGGTACTTCTCTCCAGAAGTCAGCGTTTGAGATGAGGAACTTGCCTTGTCCCCAGGTCATCAGACATTTCACCAGCCCACACTTCTGACTCATCCTGACCCCTCAGCGACCCTTTGTCCTGTCAGCAGTGTCAGGCCTGGTCTTCCCCTGAGGCCTGACACTCATCCTGAGTGGCTGCTGTTTCTTTCCAACCAGAGTCCACAATCTGGGGAGATTTGTCTTTCAAAACCTCCCCTTCCAATGCATGGGAAGCACACTTCATCAAAAAGACATTTTTAAAAACAATACACATGTGCGCACACACACACACACACACACACACACACACACACACACACCACACCTGTCACCTACTCTCAAACATAAAATTTGGGGAGGAAAAAAGCAGACTAAGAAGACAGCATGTTGCACTATTTATTCTGTCAGACCTCACTGCTTTGTATCTCATCTCTTTATTTGTTTATGCAGTTTTTCAGTTGACAAAGTAGAAAATTAAGAACTGGAAGGATGCCAAAACCGGATTGGCTCAGTGGACAGAGCATCGGCCTTCGGACTGAAAGGTCCCAGGTTGGATTCCGGTCAAGGGCATGTACCTTGGTTGTGGGCACATCCCCAGTAGAGGTGTGCAAGAGGCAGCTGATAGATGTTTCTCTCATCAATGTTTCTAACTCTCTATCCCTCTCCCTTCCTCTCTGTAAAAAAATCAATTAAAAATATATATAAAAAAAAAGAACTGGAAGGATGGGAAACTTTTAAAATTAAAAATAGTTGTCGAGGTGATGAATAGCAAGAACCTACAACCAAGATTACTCTACCCAGAAAAGCTATCATTTAGAATTGAAGGTCAGATAAAGAGCTTCATAGACAAGAAAAAGCTAAAGAAGTTCATTATCACCAAACCAGGATTATATGAAATGCTGAAGGGTATTCTTTAAGAAGAGGGGGAAGAAGAAAAAGGTAAAGATAAAAAAATTATGAATAACAAAGTGCCAATCTATCAACAAGTGAATCCAAAAATCAAATTGATAAAAAATCTAATGAACAGAATAAACTGGTGAATGTAACAGAATCAGGGGCATGGGAAGGAAGCAGACTGACAATTCTCAGGAGAAGAGGGTATGGGGAGTGCAGGAAGAGATCGGACAAAGATCTTACACCTATGGATGAGGACGGGGGGTGGGGGGGCACACATGCAAGGACCAAGAATGGGATGGGAGCCAGATGGAGGGGAGTTACGGGGAGAAAAAGGGGAACATCTGTAATAATCTGAACAAGATGAAAAAATTGACAAAAAATAGTTGTGGCATGATTGAAAGTAAAATTTTGCTGTTTTCAAGCATTGTTCTAATGTTACTATTTTAGATTTATAAATTAATATTTTTAAAAATAATTTTAATATAAAGTGCAAATCTGGATTTTTTTTTTCCCATTTGTATTGGTGCAGGATTCTTCCAGATAGTTCCCCATCTTACTGGACATGAGTGAATGCCATAATAACCAACCCAGCTTCTTCCTTCCTTGAAGAATTCTGCATTCCAACTCTTAGCTTGATCTAAACACTGATCTTGAACACTGAATGATGTTGCATAGAAAATTTATTAGATAAATTTAGTAATTGATCTATTTAATAAAAAGCATATACAATTACATATAATTATTATAGAATTATTTCCTACACATTTGGATATTTTACATTATTCAGACTATTTTCTCTATTTGGAATGTATCCTCTTCACTCATTGTATACATGAATTTATTCTAAATTTAAAAAACATGCCGAAATCGGTTTGGCTCAGTGGATAGAGCATCGGCCTGCAGATTTAAAGTTCCTAGGTTCTATTCTGGTCAAGGGCATGTATCTTGGTTGCGGGCACATCCCCAGTAGGTGGCATACAGAAAGCGGCTGATCAATGTCTCTCATCGATGTTTCTAGCTCTCTATCCCCCTCCCTTCTTCTCTGTAAAAAATCAATAAAATATATTAAAAACAAACAAACAAAAACCAGCCTGGCAGATGTGGCTCAGTGGTTGAGTGTTGACCTATGAACCGGTTTGATTCCCGGTTAGGGCACATGCCCAGGTTGTGGAGTTGATCCCCAGGAGGGGGCATTCAGGAGGCAGCCAGCTGATGTTTCTCTCTCTGTGATGTTTCTCTCTCTCTCTCCCTCTTCCTTTCTCTGTAAAATCAATAGAATATTAAAACACACACACACATACTATGTAAGTACATTCTTATTATAAAACTGGAAACAATACAAAGTATATATAGAAAATCTTTTTCTCCCTTAATGTAAGATAATGTGATTGTGTTTGGGGTATCAGTGTGCCAACTGAAAAGCTGGGTTCCCCAGACTTCCGTGCAGTGTGCGTGGCTGCAGGACAGTTCTGGCAACAAGCCCTAAGCTGGAATCTAATGGAGACACTTGGGAAAGAGCCTACAGCCTTGAGGTGTTCTGACCTGGAGAGCCTACCTCTGGACTTAAATGAATCAAATTAAACCCCTTTCTTGTTTATGTCAGTGCTCCTGTTCTAGGCAACTACCTACTGTGTACTCCCAACCTCCAATTCCATTCCTACCCCAGAGATAAACATCCTTAATATTTACTATGAGTCTTCTGAGATCATTCTATAGTCATACAACATTAAATTTTTATTAGTTTTTCCCCAAAATGGGATAATACTATATGTATTATTCTGGGCCTTCTCTTTTTTTTGACTTAATAATATGACCTAAACATTTTTTTTTCATATCAGTACAAGAAATCACATCCTTTTAAAAACATTACTTTTAAAAAGATTTTTTTTCTCTTAAAAGTGACATTTGCTTATTCAAATGATGAGGAAAAATTGAAAATAAAAAGCAGTTAATGTCCTAAACATCACTATCTTGAAATAACCAGTATTATTGTTGGTGTGTGTTATTCCTATCAGGTCTCTTTGGAAATAACAGGAGTCCTCTCTCACTGCCATCTGCATGTACATGTGTAAACACACTCACAGACGTGCATACACACACAAGCACATGCACAAATATAATCACACACACATACAAATGTACATATCTATTCACATGGAAGAAGAGCAAAAGAAGTAACTTTCAAAACCAGAACCTATTAAAAAGTGTTTAATTTAGGTGAATTAAACAGAGGAATTAGTAAAATGCCTCTGAAAGTTATGACTAAAGTAGTCAGAAAACCAGAGAGATACCCCAAACTCAACCAGATACCATTTTAATACCCATACAAATTATAGTACTAATAACAAGTAGTTGAGACCAAAATATATCATATTATTTTCTTTTGCTAAAGAATCTGTGTATATTTAGAATTACAGAGTTATAATAGTAATAAGAATTTTACTTATTAAGTTAACAAGGTAGCCTTGCAATTACAAATTAAACTGTAGAATTGAATAATTTATTTAAATGCATGGATTTTAGTAGTTTTACTGTTTATATATAGTATTAGAACATATAATAGACTTTAAGTTTCAACATATTTTTAAATTTAACTAATTTAATGCATAGGAATGACTTAATTACTGGGGCTATTTGTCATTTAGATAATTGAAGGACTTTAATAACACTGTATTAAATTTATAAATCCAATTTTAAACATTTAAAACAGTTTAATTAACTAAGTTAGAAAATATAATCAAATATTAATTGAAGGTCATTAAAATGACAGTTCAAATCTGCTAGGCTTATGATGGAATAAAAACATTTGTAAGCTGATCTTAAATGTTTAAAGAAGAATTAAATTAGAATCTGTGAATTAATAAATTATTACATTTTAAAACAAAGTTACCTCTAAGTTGCTTTTGTTTTGTGACCATAAAGAAATTCATATTTATGCAAGAAAAAAACAACACTAAAGTGAAGCTTAAAGAATTGTCGAGTTTGAATCTTCACCTTTGAAACATACTGTGTCTTATGTACCCTATGGTGAAGACAAAAGATTGAGAACCATTAAAAAATTTTTAGTCATCATGTGTTTTTTTTAAATATATTTTATTGATTTTTTACAGAGAGGAAGGGAGAGTGATAGAAAGTCAGAAACATCGATGAGAGAAAGACATCGATCAGCCGCCTCCTGCCCGCCCCACAGTGGAGATGTGCCCGCAAGCAAGGTACATGCCCCGGACTGGAATCGAACCCGGGACCTTTCAGTCCGCAAGCCGACGCTCTATCCACTGAGCCAAACCAGTCTCGGCTCATCATGATTTTTGTAATTGTGTTTTAATGTTAGCATTGAATGTTTTTCTGCTATGGAAGATGACACAATTAGCACTGGGATAATATGATAACCAGCCATCCCTGTTTGTCTAGAACTGTGCTAAAATCCCCAGTGCTAAAATCGTATCATTGATCATCTTCATGGAAGGCATGTGGTAGAGATGATAAGACTCTAGCATCTACATATGAGACTACATATGAGACTAAGCTCTTCAACTTACCACCAATTTATCATGGGCAAATTACTTACTTTTGTGCTTCTACTTTCTCCTCTGTAAAATGGTGATAAAACTATGAGTATTGATCACAAAAGTTATTCTGAAAATTAAATGAGTTACTGTACAGAAAGCACCTACAATTGTACCTAGAATGTAATAAGCACTAAGTACATATAGCCTGCTATTGCTGGGGCCTCAGCCCTCTTCTCTTTTTATTTGTTTGTTTGATTTTAGAGAGGTAGGAAGAGAGAGACAGAGAGAGAGAGAAACATTGATGTGTGAGAGATAAATTGATATGTTGCCTCCTGTATGAACCCCAAATAGGCATCAAACCTGCAAACTAGTTATGTGTCCTGACTAGGAATTGAACTTTTGATCTTCTAATGCATGGGACAATGCTCCAACCAACTTTATACATTAATAGATCTGATGATTGCCACCTTGTTATTGATTTATTTTTCTCTTGATTTACTTCTCAATTGGCTTTTACAATAAAACTAGATGCCTGGTTCATGAATTCATGCACCAGTGGGGTCCTTTGGCCTGGCCTGCGAAATCGGGCATAAACCAGCTCTCTGTCATCCCCCAATAGGTCCTGGATTGTGAGAGAGTGCAGGCCGGACTGAGGGACCTCATGGGTGCATGATCGGGGCCAGGGAGGGACATAGGAGGTTGGCCAGCTGGAGAGGGACTGCAGGGAAGCTCCAGGGAGTGTCTAGCCCATCTCACTCAGTCCCTATAGGCCAAACCCCAGCAACAAGCTAACCTACCATTTGGAGTGTCTGCCCCCTGGCGGTCAGCGCATATCATTGAACAGCCTTAGCATATCATTAATGTATGCTTTATGCTTTGATTGATTGAACGGCCGACCAGATGACTGGGCACTTAGCATGCTAGGCTTTTATTATATAGGATATATAAATTTAAAAATTTTTGTTACAAGAAACAAATATGAGCTTTGTTCTCTGAGATTTGGGGTTTTGAAAACATCTGGTGCTTTGCCTTATGACTGAGTAGAGTGATGTTCTTGGCTGGAACTAATATTCTTGGATTCTTTTTTCTTTCCGCTCTTGGAAGACAGTTCTCCATTTTCTTTCTGGCCTAGAAGTTTGCCATACCAAAGTTAGAGGCCAGTCTGACTTTCTTTTCTCTTATAAATGAATTGTTTTGCCAGAATATTTTCAATTCCTTTTTAAAAGGAATTCCTTTATAATGTTTTAAGTTCTTGAAGTTTAATAACTTAGCCATATTGTATTTTGATCTATACCAATTTTTTTCTTATACAATATGTCCTAACTACAGATTCAGTTCTTATATATCAGTAAAACTTTACTGTAATTTATTTTTAAATTCTTTTCCTATTGAGTTTTACCTAAGGGCATCAATTATGGAACAGATCATCTTTGTGTTATTTTTCATGTTCTCTGATATTGCTTTAATCTCTTCACTTTTCTCCTCTTCATTCATTATGATATTCTCAAGTCTTTCTTTCATGCCATAAACACACAGTGGTGTGGCCTGCTTGATGTAAGTTTCTTCTTTCTCACTAACAGAACCCCGGACACAGTTCTGGCCAAAGAGCTATAAGTCTACCTCGTGGGATTTAGGAAAACTCTCTATAAGTTTACCAGGTGGGACTTAGGTCTGACGAAGCAGGCACATGCCTTTTATCTTTCTTCCTTCATTCTCCCCTTCTGGAATATAGATGCAAGGTGGAAGGAAAAGAGCTACTTTGGTATTATGAGGCGAAAGGATGAAAGTACATGCTAGAAATGTCAGAGCTGAGAGCTAGCAGGATCTTGGATGGCTCCTTTTGAAGAAACAAGAAAAGCCAATACCGCAATCTAATTGGCAACTGTTTAGTTATGTTTTCTGTTACATACAATTGAAAATAATTCCTACTGACACAGACCATTTATTTAATTTTTAACAACGTTAAAATGTGGAGTATTTGAGTAGTTTTCGTGTCATTTTGAGTTGTAGTTATCCTAATTCATTTTGGGGATTTGCTCCAATTTTCATATATGTATTCCTGAAGGAAGCAGGATATTGTTTTTCTTTAATGGTGAAAAATATTTAAAAGGAAGGATTTTTTTTTAAAGATTTAAAAGTCAGGTCACCAAGATCAAGCAAGTGTCATCCTCAGTGATAATTACATGAGTCCATGGGAGAACCACAGAAGGGGAAAGAGAGACACTCAATGGGGCTATTCTCCTTAAAGAAATGGGCACTCTTTCTGCCTATTTTCAAACATTTGACAATGAGATGTTTTTTTAAAAGTATTTTCTGTTATCTACTGCTTTTTAGGGATTAATCCACAGTCTAGAATTCAGAATTCAAAAATGTGTTTGCAATCACCTTGATCATATGTGTAGTAGATAATAAATTTGATAACAGGTATTTAAAGCAAGAAAGCATGAAATGGTTCAACTCAAGATAAAAGACATATAGGCAATATTGGCTTGGGATTTAGAACAAATCTGTACCTTTTGTTATCATTACTGAATTAGAGTTGCCTGGTGGCTCTACCCAACTCTTAATTAAGCACTTAGGCAGCCACAGTCATTGGATGGACTCCTTCAGGTCCCCAGGATACTATTTGGTTATTGCTTCAATTTACTGTACTAAGCTCACTAATAGACAATGCCTTTAAAACACTGAGAATTCCTGGGTCATAATATGTTTAGATTTCTATATGATTAGAAGGAATAAGCAATTCTAATTTAATTCCTCGTTCATTTTAATTTGGGTTAGCAGATGTTCTCTGTGTACTGCCGTCAACTATATAATTTGCATTATGAAAGAGCCTATAATACCAATTTCTCAGGGTCTATTTTTTTGTTAGAGTGTGGCTTTAATTTCCTCCAAAATGTTGCTATAAAAATAGGATAAATTTATTTTCTAAGTCATGTAGAATAGCCCAAGATCAAAATTGGGCTCATAAAATTCAAGCAATATTTTAAAATTAGTTTTGGCTGAAGAGGGAATGAGGGAAATAGAAGGGGGGGGGCAGTAAAGCAAGGGAAGGAAGGAAAGGAAACTGAACATTGAAGCTCTCAGCTTGCCCAGGACCCACAGCCACTGTGGGAACAGGTGGTAGTGGGTGAAGGAAGCAGTTCACCTGGAGAACATCCCTATTTCTAGTATCCTATCTAGTAAAGAGGGAATATGCTAATTGGCCCTCACACTGTTGCAAAGATGGTGGCGTCCACAGCCAATAAGGACGAAATATGCTAATTGACTGCCCCACACTCAAAGATGGTGGTACCCACAGCCACAAGATGGCAGCACCCAGTCCCCTCAGCCCCCCGCTGGGGCAGCAGGCATGTTGCAAGTCTGGGCCTGCCCCCAGGGGGCCCTGCCAGTCCACGCACTTGCCTCTGGAGTTCCCCCTCAGCACCCCAGCTGCCCAGGGCCAGCCCAAGGCACAGGCAAGCCTCAGATGGTAGCTCCCAGCCACCCAGGGCCACCTGAGGCCCAAGTAACCAAGGCCAGCTGAGGTGTGAAGGGTCGTCGCCTTCCCCTGATCACCAGGTCGCTTCCTACCCCTGAGGGCTCCTAGACTATGAGAGAGGACAGGCCGAGCTGAGGGAACACCCCTCCAGTGCATGAATTTCCATGCACCAGGCCTCTAGTCTATACATATATATAAAAGCCTAAGTGATCATTATGACTGATGTGGGGGCTCTGGGGGGGTGGGGAACAGATGCTCATCGCAGAGCTGTCCCCTGGTGGTCAGTGTGCTCCCACAGCCAACCTCCCACAGTTGACCAACCTCCTGCAGTCCCTCCCCCTGGCTGACTGGCCTGATCAGCCCTGAACGGGACTGGGCGAGATGGCTCCTGATCAGCCCCCATTGCTGACCAGGATGAGGGACCCCACCTATGCATGAATTTGTGCACTGGGCCTCTAGTTTCTAGTATAATGTTACTATTCAAAAACATACCTTACATGGAGATTTTTGTCATGGGTATGTAGATATTGAGGAAGTTTTTATTTTTACAAGTCACCATTTTGATAAATGGAAAGGAATGTACATATGATCACTTTAGTTTTATAATTGTTTAGCCTATTTGGAAGTAATCAAACAAAAAATGTTTTGTTTGTTTAAGCCTCTGAATTTGGGGGAAGGGGATTTTTTTACACAGAAATAGATAATGAATACAGCCTACCTCATACAATAGTCTTGATGAGAACAAGTGAAAAATATATATTATCATTACAAGTTTGGTTTATCAGAACTTTGGTCAGGATACTACTTTTATATAGATTACACTATTCTGTTGATGGGTTCAATTTTTTGACATTCTGATATCTTTTAGCTCTTGTGTTCAGTTTCTCTGGATTCTCCTGTCACTCTTTAAATTAGGGTTACAAACATTCCTACTTTCATTTCACATTGGGAATATACTTGACAAAAATAGTGAATTCCTAGACCTTATAATGGATATAAAATACATTATGTTGGAAAGTACTCAACTACTCTTTGGATACCTATATATATAGATGAGTAGAGAGAAAAAAAAAGTTTTTGGCTCATCTGCTGAAAGTCACTTAGCAAGGCCTGCATAGTCTCTGTAGGGGTTCAATTAAAGAGTAGCTACTTATATAATCTCCTGTATTTAGGCCTGATTCTTACAAACCATGAGTCTTATCAGTAACAACTTCATCTTTACATATATTAGTGGATAATGCTTATAAGATAATATTTTTTAAAAATATATTTTATTGATTTTTTTACAGAGATGAAGGAAGAGGGATGGAGAGTTAGAAACATCAATGAGAGCCGAGACCGGTTTGGCTCAGTGGATAGAGCATCGGCTTGCGGACTGATTCCGGTCCAATTCCGGTTGGGGCCATGTACCTTGCTTGTGGGCACATCTCCACAGTGGGGCGTGAAGGAGGCGGCTGATCAATGTCTCTCTCTCATCGATATTTCTGACTTTCTATCTCTCCCCCTTCCTCTCTGTAAAAAATTAATAAAGTATATTTAAAAAAAATCAATGAGAGAGAAATATTGACCAGCTGCCTCCTGCACACCTCCTACTGGGGATGTGCCTGCAACCAAGGTACATGCCCTTGACTGAAATCGAACCTGGGACCCTTGAGTCCACAGGCCGACGCCCTATCCACTGAGCCAGACCAGTTAGGGCATAAGATAATATTTTAATCACATAAAGCCTAGGTCTCAAACTCAATTTCTTTAAGGCTGAGCAGGTCAGGAATATGAATGGAGACAGGTCCTTTAGAAGCTCACCCCAGTGTTCTCATGCAGGAATTGGAATTCTGGGGTGCCACATTCTCCAAATTTTAAGAGAAGATATAAATCTGTCGGGTGTTTTTACAATGCTTAAAATATCTCGATATTTTAAAATATTATATAATTTTTAAAAAACCACTTACAGTTCAAATAAAATAATGTCTGTTGACTAGCGCCATTTCCTAGGTACCAAGAGATGAGAGAGAAGCTAAGTGTCTGGTAGCAGTTATGTTGTGGACAAAGCCTGCATCTACTGGGAGTTTTCAAAGTTTGAGTTCTGCACGTTTCTAAGTGTCGGATAACCAATGCATGCTTTCTATAAAAAGTCCAGCACTGATAATGCATCATCAGACTTTAAAGGTGGTGTTTAAAGTCTTCTCATCAACAGTTCTCATTCATAGAGACAAACTAGTTACCATTTCCAAGAAAGACATTTCCCTGCATCTGTAACCACTTCCATGTGGCTACACAATGGCCTGCAATCTATGACAGTGCTATTTAACCAGCTGCGAAATCAGTAAGCGGAAGCCAGTGTAGAAATAAGGGGTCAGCTGCCAGCTGGCCGGCGCTGATTTATAATCAGAGGGCCACGAAAGCCGAGGTCCCCTCCTCCTTGCTTTACTGTGTCAGCAGTTTGGAGCGTCCAGAATACAGGTGTTTTCCTTGAGCCTTTCCTCCTTGCACTTTCACCGTTTAATACTTTATTCATCATGGCTACTCATGTAAAATGTGACGTTATTGTCCTTTAATCATAACCTCAGGAATATTATAATTGTATAATCACAGTGTAGGAGATACCTTTTGAATTGTTGGGAAATGAGAGAGGATGATAATTTAAGGCACCGTTTCTACCATATTCTGTTGGTCAAAGTGTTGTGCCCAGAGTTCGGGGTCCCCAATAATCCACCACTAAGGAGTCTTTTCCGATGCAAAAGCAAAGAGTCTTTATTCAAACCCGGGTTTGGCTCTCAGCCTCTTTCTGACGCAGCAGCGAGGCGAGAGAATGAACCAGGCAGGAACAATGAGTTTTATGGGGTAGGATAATTAGGGGGCTTGGGAAAGTGATGAGGGTTGCAGAGATTGGTCACTTGAATTGGGGTCTTTCTGTGGTTTAGCCTAATTAGGACCTTAGCTGTGTCCCTGGAGCTTCATTGGTCCTTTCAGGTGAGGGTCGAGGAAGTTAAGACATTGCTGGCACACCTGTGGCCACTCCCAGGAAAGGGAGGGGGGTTTAGGCAGGGGTCCCAGCCCTTATAGGACAAGATGGAGGGGAGTCCATTTCCTTTCAAAAGCAAACTAAAGGCTAGCGGAGAGTGAAGAAATGCATCCATCTGCCCTAAAGAACCCCTGCAGGACTCACACATCAGGAATACCAGAGGTTAACTATGTTCTTAAAAATGGGAATCTTGCCATAACCGGTTTGGCTCAGTGAATAGATCGTTGGCCTGCGGACTGAAGATCCCAGGTTTGATTCCAGTCAAGGGCATGTACCTTGGTTGAGGGCACATCCCCAGTAGGGGATGTGCAAGAGGCAGCTGATCAATGTTTCTAACTTTATTGCTCTCCCTTCCTCCCTAAAAAAAATCAAATATATATAATGGAAATCTCCTGAAGTCAATATTTAAAGAGTTCAGATCTTTAGTTTTCCTTCTCTGCACCCAGTGATTCCCCAGGCAGGCAATCACAGGCTTGTTTTTCTGGAGAAACTGAACCAGGGGAGTAAGTGTAAGCACACTATGTGTGGTAGAGGATAGAGCTTCTAAAATCTTTCGAATTTCATGAGTGATAGGAGTCTTTGTTATTCATAATGAACCCCTTTGGATGCAACTGAATTTATACTAATGAGGTGACTTAGGTTGAGGCCCCGATCTGCCTCTGGAGGTTGCTGGTCATCAGAAAGACCAAGTATCCGAGACCGGTTTGGCTCAGTGGATAGAGCGTCAGCTTGCGGACTGAAAGGTCCCAGGTTCGATTCCGGTCCGGGGCATGTACCTTGCTTGCGGGCACATCTCCACTGTGGAGCGTGCAGGAGGCGGCTGATCAATGTCTCTCTCTCATTGATGTTTCTGACTTTCTATCTCTCTCCCTTCCTCTCTGTAAAAAATCAATAAAATGTATTAAAAAAAGAAAGACCAAGTAATTAGAGGGTTGCGACTTACAGCCCCAACCAGAGACTTCCAGGGACTCGGGGGTGAAGCAAGGAGGTGGAGAGGGAGGGCCGCTGGAGATTAAGTCTATAAAACTTCTGGACAATGAGATTTGAGGAGCTCCTGGTTGATTAAGATGAAATGCTTGCTGAGAGGGTGGCGAGCCCAGAGAAGGCCTGCAAGGTTGCCCTCTGTGCATCTCTTCCCTCCGACTGTTTCTGCGTTGTGTAGACAAAAAAGGGGCTACCTGCTAAACCTGATGAGTTTAGGGGAGACCCACATAGCAGCCTTACAAACTCAGAGACCTAAAGGAACTACACAGCAGGGTCTGAACGTAAAAATTCCTAACTGAAAGTGGGTAATGGTGAGTAGTCATATCCCAGGCCTATAGCTTCCTGACAAAGATTAATCTTTACCTTAAATGAGTCTGTCTATTGTCTTTTTACACCTAAGGTAACAAACCTTTGGAAGGCAAGAGTAATCCCATTTTTTTTTCCAGACCCCTGAGGGCACATCCTCCTTCCAGAGCACTGGACTACAGAACCCTTCCTTGATGTCTTGTTCCCACACACCGTCTCTATGTGCTGTAATGTTAATTATTAACTATCCTATATCCACCAATGTAAAAGAAGTATGTGTGTCTTTGTTTTTCTTTTTATACAGTTCCAGAGATTTCCCTGCTTTACTTTCTCCCACCCCCCTTAATCTACCACCAGTGGATTTCAAATATGTCTCCCCACACCCCCTTAGATTCTAATAAAATAAGCAGCAAAATTGCCATTCTGCAGAGCATTTTCTCAATCCATTGAGATTTTGCTTCCCAGCAATTGTCATCAGTTTGGCTCAAATAAACTCATTAAAATTCTCGACAGGTTTGGATGTTTATTACGTCAAGGGTTGTAAATGTAAGCAAGGCATTTCCCTGAGTTCTGAGAGCAATACTGGAAAATTATCAGACCTTAGGTGGGACTCATAGAATCTATTTATAGTACAGGTTAGAAGTATGGGTGGCCCAGATTTGGGATTGTTGTCTGAAGTGGGGGCAGTTTTGTGGAGGACTAAATCCTTAATCTATGGGGGGGGGGGGAGAGGAGGGATGTTTATGCTAAATCAAAGTAGTTACTGTCAAAATTAGATTGTAGGACTCCAGTTAGTGTCCAGAGAATCAGTGTCCCGACCCGAGGGTTAAGTCAACGAGGACCCTAGAGGGGGAGTGAGGATGAAAGGGACAAGAGACACAAGGAATGGAGACAAGACAAAGTTCTGATCAAGTCTCGTTTTTCAACAGGAGTTCGGGGTATTTATAGGGAGAAGGAGGAATGAGGCCTAGCCCTTAAGGTGAAACACCTGTCCTAACCTTTAAAGCAAAACACCTGGCCTAGCCCTTAAGGCGAAACACCTGGTTTAGGGGAAAGAGAAAGAGTTTGGGGTAATTGAAACCTAGCCTGAGGTTAGTGCTAATGCTGCTGAAGCTTACTACAAAATGGCTGTCAAGCACAACAAGTTTCCCACAAATCAAGGAACTGATTTTGGTGTTAGCAAGTATTCCAGACACGCATACATAGCCTTTCTCTGTCTACTGATGACTAGCATCTTATTAACTGAGACTTATGCTTACATTTTCCCCTCCTTGAAATAATTAGAACATTAAGTCCTTTTCACTGGTAAGTATAAATTCAGCAAGATTTTCAGCTGATTTACTGGCAGGACTTTTGGCAAATGTCTGATTTCTACAGCAAAGCGCTTATCAGCAATGCTATCATTCTCCTTGTTGATGTGTCAGAGGTTTGTATTTCTCCTATTAATAGATTGGGGGGAGCCATTTATATTTTTCCCTTTTCCTTTTTCACGACCTATTTTTATTAAGCTTTTAATTCAGTGAGTTTAGAAGGAACATCATGATCAGAAATGTATAGAAAACAATTACAAAGCTCTGAAAGTAAAGTTAAATATATTTTCTAAAATTTTATTTATTACCTAAGCTTTTGGTTTTTCAGATTCCTGTTTACTTCTTTTTAGGGTTTCAAAAACAATGTTCTATACAAAATATACATCAATCTCACACACACACCAAAAAAAAAAAAGTGATATTTGTTTTTATAAAGATGAAGCAGAGAAAAAATAAAACAGAAAATGAAAAGAGATTGAAAGGAGGTACGTGCTTTCCTCAGCTAACTGGAAGGAGTAGCAATGAAACCTGAAATGTACCATTCAGGCTTTTACTCTCTCCCATGGTATTTATCACCATCCTGTTATTACCGCCAGTGAAACACCTGGACAGCTGCCTGCCCCTGGTCCTGCCTGGCAGCCCCACAGACCTTGCTGGGGAGGGGACAGGGGCTCTGTTTTCTGAGTCCTCTTCCAAGTTACCAGAAAGTTATTCCTTACTTAATTCTCAGGTAAAAACAGCCTTTGAGGCCAAAGGCTTTAGCAACTCAGACAATTCAGAAATAAGGGCTTGTAGTATTGTGGGGCGACCCAGGTGGGACTCGAACCCACCCGAGAAAGACGACCACCAGACAGCCAATTGGAAAATTTAGGAAGCCTTTATTACGAACTCGAGTCCAGGCTCCCGGTTCCACTGACACAGCAGGGAAGCACGAGAGCCCCGAACTTCCGCAGCAAGTGCCTCTTATCCTCAGCGCAGGAGGACTTGGCTAACTTTAATTGGCTGAGCATTACTCTTTACCTAAACTCTGATTAAGCAAGCAGCTTGGAATGCAGACGTCCTTCCTAGGGGTGGTTTGTCAGACCCTGTGGTTTCTCAGAGCTGGGTGTGCCTCAGGTACCTGGTGTTTGTGTACGAAACCCACCAGTTCCTGGTTTTTCTGCCTCCAGGCCTGAGGTCACCCTGACCTTAGTTCGACTCCTTATGGGGGGAACGCAGTCTGGTCCTTGCCCCTCCACAGTCGTACAATAGAAAACTGGGGAGAAAGGGAAACAGAGAGAAAGAAGTTGTTTGAAATTCTGATACACTAAGGAAAAACAAAAGGAAAACTGAATGCCAAATGGATATTTTCCCCATAAACTACAGTTCATACAAGTGCATGTGTTTTGGAATGTTGCTATGTGCTCAGCCATTTACAGTTATTTTTCCACACCTAATTTTATAGGTGAAGAAAAACTAAATGTGAATGTACTTTACGTGAGGTAGCATAGAAACATTGGGATTTCCAAATAAGTTATTAACTGAGACCTAATTTTCCAAAACAACCCGGAAAAGAAAACACAGTGGTATTTTAAAAAATGTATTAAAAACTGTATACTTTCCTCCATCCAACCAAAAACAGGCAGAATCACTATTTCTTTATTTTAAACGAGCGCCCAGTGTACGAAATTTGTGCATGGTTAGGGTCCCTAGGCCTGGCTGGCAATCAGGGCCAATTAGGGTCTTTCAGCTGCCAGCTGTGCCCTTCATTTCCTGGGCTGCAGGCTGCTGGCTGCTGGCTGCTGGCTGAGGCCTCCCTTAGTTCTTACCACCCCCTGGTGGTCAGCAGATGTCATAGCAAGTGACCCAACTCCTGAGGGAACACTTTGCATATTGGCCTTTTATATACATAGATACCTCTGCACCTTAAGGCAAGTTACAAAAATCAGCGGTTCTCCACACAAACCATGCTCAGGCTTATTTTTCTCACTGTCTTATCTTCGCTTCATGTCTCTAGTTAAAGCATAGGGGTTCCCAGGATGTGTTCTGTTTAATCATAGAGAACAGCACTGGCAGAGTGAACATATTTCCAGGTTGTTTTTCTTCTTCTCAGGAGGGATTTTTCAGCACTTTGGAGAGTGCTGAGGCTTGTCTGGTGTGATGATGATAACGTACTCTCTCATAAAAGAAACCCTGGTTCTTCGTATGGGAGCTCATTTATACTCCACCATTCTCACGGTGAAGGAGAAGGTACAGCTTTTTGAAATGGAGTAAAACATCCAGAAATAGTAGATGATTTGAACTGGAAAAATTGTTTAGGCTCACTGATTAAATGACAATAACTGGAGATAGTAAGATTTAAGTATTAAAGTAGATTTAAGTATTAAGTATTAGAGTAGAAGCCAGAATATCACTGGTTAGGGATAATGTCTGAGACACCCAAGCATGATGGATAGTAGGACAGGGCAACTTCTTAAGAATCTTCCAAATGTTGAGCACTGGCTCCCTGAAAATACTACCAAAATAACCTGTTGATAAAACAAAGTTTTATTGCAATAATAAAGGAGAATGCCACCTTGAAAAGTCTTATAAGTGTTTCTGCATGGAGGACAAAAGAAGAAAATTTATGAAGTTTTTTAAATATGGTTTAAGGTGGGCCCTAAAATGCAGGCTGAGGGGACTGAGGGAGAGGGTCCAGGGCTTGTGGAGGTAGAGGGACGGGCTTGATTAGAATTGGCAAAGTCAGGACGTAATGGTTTACATTTGGTAGATACAGTGAGGGGAAGGTTTCAAAGCAAGATTCCAAAAAACTTAATTGAGCCAACTATTATTAGTTTAGCACTTTCAAGAAATTCCTGTTTCTCTCTCCCAATTCTTTTTTTTTTTTTAAGAGGCAACCAAAATTTTTAGTGACCTTGTTTTGACAAGGCTTAAATAATTTTTTTTTTCCTAAACAACAACAACAAAAACCAATAGTACAGCCAGCATGGCTCAGTGGTTGAACATCAACCTATGAAGCAGGAGGTCACGGTTTGATTCTGTTAGGGCACATGCCTGGGTTGCAGGCTCAGTCCCCATTGTGGTGTGTACAGGAGGCAGCCGATCAGTGATTCTCTCTCATCATTAATGTTTCTATCTCTCCCTTTCTCTCTGAAATCAATAAAAAAATATATTTTTAAAAAAACAATAAAGTTATTTACAAATTTATTTTCTTGGACAGGAGTTTCTTAAATAGAAAAGTCATTTTATTGCAGTTAAATTGTAAAATCATAGTGATAAAGACACTCAGTTCTTCATCCTATGGTGCTGCTTTCCATCTTAGCAATCCCGAAATACTATGATTTCTCTGCTTCAATCGGAAGTGGGATAAATGAAAGAAAAGAGGACTGGTTGGTTGTCTTCGGCTATCTTTTACAATACGTTTCACTTTATTTATTTAAAGAGCTAACTTTTAAAATAATAAAACCAATATGTTCATTATAGAAACTTGAGAAAGTTTAAAGGAGATGTGGGTAAGGTTTTGACCTTTAATTTTTTTCTCTATTTCCCAAAGTTTCTATAATTAACTTCAAAGTAAATAATTTGAAGTTTTGCATTTGATGATATCTTAGTCTTTAGAAAAAAACAGATTATATAAAACTGCAGGGAAATGGGATGGACATAGTTTATCATGTACATGTAGTAGTTAATTAGATTTTTTCTTGCTAACTTTCCTACATACATGTTTATGGGTTGAATTGCGTCCTCCTCAAATTCAGAATTTGAAGCCCTAACTCCTAGTACTTCAGAATGGGACAAATTGAAGATGGGGCCTTTAAAGAGGTGATGAAGTGAAAATAGGTTTATTAGGGTGGTCTTCACCCAATACGACTAGTATCCTTGTAAGAAGAGAAAATATGAACACACGGATGGATATTAGAGGTGAGCACACACAGCAGAGAGACAGCAGTCTCCAAACCCAGGAGACAGGCCTCAGGAGAACGCAAACCTGCCAATACCTTAATCTTGGACGTCCAGCCTCCAACACTGAGGAACATTTCTGTTGGGTAAGCCCTACAGTCTGCGGTATTTTGTTATGGCAGCTCGAGCAGACTAATACAAATGTGCCTGTATAATGACTTCTTTTCCCTTCAGTACTGCAATGGAAATTCCCGTCCAGGGCTTTTCTATTTTTGAGTATGAAAATTCTCCGCCCATCATCACGGAGACATGGTCATGTCAAGAGCAGGAGCTCCTGGTCGTCATTCCTTCAGCAGCCTTCGGGGACACGGTGGCAGACAGTTTTATTTTGAGGCTTATCACGGAATTCCAGGCTTTTTGACTGTGACACCTATTTGGTTAAATCCTTTCGGTGAATTGAATTCTCTTTGGAGGGAGGATAAGGAACTTTCCTAAATGTCAGCATGAGACTTTCTGACAGATTGATGCTCAGTACCTCAGTGAGCCTTCTTCATGAAGCCCAGATGAGTCACATCAACCTCCCCTCGCCTTGAAATTTCTATTTCTACTCCAAAAACTCTGCTCTTTTCTCCTTTCTTTGACAGCATTTCCTGGCATGTGACAGGCAGTCATTTTGCAATTGTGCTGGTGACAATAAGGAAGACAGCTTTATTTATATGTCGCTGCTCCTGAGTTGCTAATATTTACTTCACATAGTGAACACTCTTCTTGCAGCACAGTTTTTGAAGACAATTTAAGAAAATTGTGACTCCAAACTTAGGTTAAAATGTTTAATCTTGAATGTGGTTATCAATGCCAACTTACTACTCAGCTGGTTACTGACAATATATTTTTAACTTCTCTGGTCATACAAAACCAGACTTAATTTCATATATAAAAGTGGTAAATCATCACTTCATGACACATATAAGGTGTAGCTCAATTTTTAGATAAGAGGTGAACAAAAAGAATTTGAAAAATCAGAGAAAAATAATAATTTAAAACCAACTTTTATCTCCTAATTTTTTTTGGGGGGGGGGGCGGGAGAAAGGAGTAAGGGGAGGGCAACCAAAATTTTTAGTGGCCTTGTTTTTGCAAGGCTTGCTTTTTAAGTGTCTAAAAAAAAAAAAAAAGAAAAGAAATGTAAAATCTAGGAGTAACGTTTTAATATTCATAGTCATAGGAAACAGCAGTGCTAATTTAAAATATTTTATAACACCTACTAGAGTGCAGAAGACCGCGTTAGGGTAGGTAGGAGCTGGAAGAAGCCGGATAGAAATGAGAGCTATCTGTAATACTATCAGAAAAAAAGTCAATTAATTTAACAAAAAACTTGTTTTTAAAGAATTATTTCCTAGACAAGGTTTGTCCTAGTAAAATGCACGGCAAAATTTGCATAGCACGCAGGTGCAAAGGCTGATGGGAAAATGATATTCAAGAGGAAATCCAGGATTAAAAGACAAACTTAAATTTTTTCCCACTTACATTTTCTGAAAATGGGACTGCTATTTACAGAGGAACCGCAAGTTTTTATTCAAACGCTGGATTTTGGTTTCAACTAACCGCCGTCACAGTGTAATAGGAGTTGCCTTTACCCGAGGCGTGAATTCCAAGGGCAAGCGGCTTCTCTCTCTCTCCCATTTTTTTTTTGGGAGGCAACCAAAATTTTTGGTGGGCCTTGCTTCGGCGAGGCTTTCCTGTCTTGTCTTAAAAACAGAACTGGAAATAAACTGGGGGGGACCGGGGAGATTAACCAAGTACGTTACGCGCTTTTCTCCCCGCCAACGGGTGGGTTAATGCTATGCAGACCTGCTGCCGAGCCAGAGGGCTGGCTGGGGAGGGGGAGGTAGGAGCAGGGGAAAGGGAAATTACCTGTAATACTCTCAACCATAAGAAATACTTTTTTGAAAAAAGACTTCCTAGATGACGTTTTCTGAGCAAGGTGCTCGAGTGCAATCCGCGGCAGGCAAAATTTGCATAGCACGTAAGCGCAAAGGCTTGTGGGAAACTGATATTCGAGAGGGAATCCAAGATTAAAAGACAAAATTTTTTTCCACTTCCATTTTCTGAAAATGGAACTGCTATTTTACAGGGTAACCCTGGAAGTTTTTAATTCAAGGCCTGAATTTTGGGTGTCAACGAACCACCCTCACAGCGTAATAGGAGTTGCTTTTATAGGAGGGGCGAATTACAGCAGTTTTTGGTTCCTTTCTCTCCCAATTTTTCTGGGAGGCAGTTGAAGTTTTTGGCGGCTTTGTTTTGCAAAGCAGGGTTTTCGTTTTAAATGTCTTAAAAAAAGAAGTGGGGTTTCTAGGGGAAACCTTGTGATGTGCTCAGTTACAGGAGACAGAGCTGATTTAATTTAAGGTGTTTTCTTAACATCTGCAATAGGTGCAGGATTCTCATTAGGGTAGGAGGGGCTGAAAGAAGCCGGAGAGAAACGTGGGGTATCTGTCATACCATCAGCAACTAAAAGAAAAAAGCTGAGGACAGCCGTTTCTGCCTTCTGTGGGGGCATGGAGGGGCAGGGTGCCATAGTTCATTCCTGCAGGTAAGCAGTGCATCTCACTTCTCCCTGCCTGCTCCTGGGAGGGTGGCCAGAGGACTTCAGCAAGAAGGATATGTAATGGTCTCCTTTGTGTTGTTTGTCAGGAGCAACTATCATGCCGTCCCACCCTTGATATACCTCATTCCAAAGTCCAGAAAGCAGCTGCTTATGTATTAGAATTTAAAAAAAGAAAAAAAAGTTGTGTCTGTCCGGCCTGCGTGCATCAGAGGTTGAGCACCAACCTATGAACCAGAAGGTGAGGGTTGGATTCCTGGTCAGGGCACATGCCCGGGTTGCTCGCTGGGTCCCCAGTAGGGGGCGTGCAGGAGGCAGCAGGTCAATGGTTCTCTTTCATCATTGATGTTTCTCTCTCTATTCCGACTTCCTCTCTGAAATGAATAAATGTATATATTAAAAAACAAACAAACAAAAATGTTCTGGCCGAAACCGGTTTGGCTCAGTGGATAGAGCATCAGCCTGTGGACTGGAAGGTCCCAGGTTCAATTCCCGTCAAGGGCATGTACCTTGGTTGCAGGCACATCCCCAGTCGGGGGCGTGCAGGAGGCAGCTGATCGATGTCTCTCTCATCGATGTTTCTAACTATCCCTCTCCCTTTCTCTCTGTAAAAAAATCAATAAAATATATATTTTTAAAAAATATTCTGCCTATAAAGGGAGAGAAGAATGTCCCTTCTTCCTTTTTTTTGAGTCTCTTTAGAAACAGAACAGGCCTTGAGTTTCTACTCTCACTTTGGGGAACATACATAAATCTCTCCAGAGGTAGTTTTTCTGTATTGATGTGCAGGGATCTCTCTTTGTTGGCAGGACTTACTTCTAGTTCCCCAACATGTGCAAATGAGTTATTTTGTGCTTTAAAAAGAAGTCGGGAAAAGGAGATGTGACCATTCTCTAGAGGAGAGATGCCGCATCCACAGCAGAGCATCCTTACACAGAAAGAATTTATCAAAAGGAAAAGTTTGGAGCCAGAGAAGACCAGGAGAAATATGGGGGAACTCCTCCCTTCCGGCCCCCTCCCCTACCCCCATCACAGACACATTTTAACTCCTAGAACTGTTCAGAGTGACTCTGGCTTTCCAGTTTTGAAATTGGAATCAATTTTAATTTTTTTAAAATATATTTTATTGATTGTTTTACAGACAGGAAGGGAGAGAGAGAAACATCAATGAGAGACATGGATCAGGTGTCTCTTGCACACCTCCTACTGGGGATGTGCCCGCAACCAAGGTACATGCCCTTGACTGAAATAAAACCTGGGACATTTCAGTCCGCAGGCCGATGTTCTATCCACTGAGCCAAACCAGCCTCAGCTGGAATCAATTTTATGATCTTCTTATGAGCTTACAACTGGGACAAACACCTAAACTATTAATTTTTTATGTAACTAGGGTCAACTTGTATGCATTGTTGATTTCAACATTTTTTTGGTTTTGTTTTAAGGAACATTTATGTAACATTTTTCCATGTTACGGAACATTTTTAAAACATCAGTTTTGATGGCTATGATAACATTGAATGGATACAGAAAAATTTAAGACATTTTTTTTTCTTTTATAGATATTTCAATGAGTAACTCTAAAAAAAAAACAACTTTTATTTGGAAAAAAATTCAAACCTACAGAAAATTTGCCACAATAATACAAAGAATAGACATATACCCTCTACCTAGATTCACTTGTTATTATCTTGCCTCATTTGCTTTATCCTTTGTTCTTTGTTGTGTGTGTGTAGGGGAGGGTGGGGGGGGGCGGTACTTTCTTTCTACCAACTTAGGTCAGAGTGCGTGCAGTGGGAGCCTGGGACTTAGCTGACAATGGCCAGATTTGTGGGAGAAAAGACAAGGTTTATTTACATGCTTGTGGGAGTACACAAAAACAGTTTATGTAGCAGTTTAATAAGAGGAAAAGGGGGGTGGTTAAGGGCTTCAAAGGGAAAGCATGGAAGATTTCACTGGGCTTTCTCATCCTGCTGCAAACCGCCAGTCTCTTTCCTGGCTGGGAACTCCCCTGGAGTGGAATGTATGACTGCGGAATTCTTACCTCCCAGCTCTGTTTCTCCCCAAACAGGAAACTCCCTTGGAGGGGGGTTAAAGACAGCTGTATTTTCAGAGGGCTCTGCTTTAGTGAGATAAGGAGAGATCAAATAAGATTTCTCTCTCTCTCTCTCTCTCTCTCTCTCTCTCTCTCTCTATATATATATATATATATATATATATATTTAGATACTTAGTATAGACAGATGCAGATGGATAGATAGATATATTTAAACTCAGAGGAAAAATATGTATATTTTTCTTAACCATTTCTTCCCACCATATTTACTCCCAATATTTCAGTGTGTGAGAACTGTTAAAAAGATAAACAGAGGCATATTAAAAATGTTAAGAGTTTAGTTGAGCAAAAACTGATTTTGTGTGTGTACTATTTCCTCATGTTTGGTTTCAGGTCATGCTAGAATAGTACATTAGTGACGTTGTGTCCTCAGGAGACCACAGTGGGAGTGCACAGTGTGTGTACCATCTGCCTTTCTCTCCTGATGTTAATTTTGATCTCCTGGTCAGGGCGTTGTATGAGTTGTTCACATTATGATTAGTTGTTTTTTTCCCTCTTTTTACCAATCAGCCACCTGTGAGATGGCACCCTTTGGTGAATGTCAGATTCTAATCCTATTCATCGTCTTGGAGGTTTTGTTATCTGCCTGTAAACAGTTGGCTTCAATTATATAGTCGATTGGTCAGCAAACTGCGGCTCGCGAGCTACATTCGGCTCTTTGGCCCCTTGAGTGGGGCTCTTCCACAAAATACCACATGTGGGCGCTCACGTTCAGTGCGATTGAAACTTCGTGGCCCATGCACAGAAGTCGGTTTTCAGCTCTCAAAAGAAATTTCAGTCATTGTACTGTTGATGTTTGGCTCTCTTGACTAATGAGTTTGCCGGCCACTGATACAGACTAACATTTTAAATTTTCTTCCCCCTCTGAGTTAAAGCCATTAAGGACGAAGCCTGCCCTTTTTTTCCCTGCGAACTCCAGCTAGACAACTTGATAAAAATTTCACAAAAATCACTGCAACAATTCAGGTATGGGCAATCTCCGTGCCCATTGTATGGGCCACTCATAAAGGTCACTGAACATCTGGTGGCATCACCAGAGGCATTCACACTTCAGAAGATGCTTCAAACTCAACATCTGCAAATCACTGGCTGTTCTCAGGACTCAGAAACTAGGTTTATAGTCTGCTCCGGCTATTAACTTTTGCTTTTGTTTTTGTTTCTACAGTAATGCCTCTTACTAAATATCTGATTGCTTGAACCAGACAGGCCTAACTTTGATACAGAGACCCCACCTATAACGTCACTGTAAGGATTCAGAATATGCCACATTGGCATGTTGATTATTTTTAATTAAAGGTACTTATGAAACAACCAGTGCTAGAAGGACACTCTGGCCCTCCTTTGTCCCCCCTAAAAATAGAAGATGAATCTTATCACTAGAGACAGGGAATTTACAATCAAGAATTTATAACTAAGCCTTGCTACTTTTTCACTGTTTTATTACCACCTAAGCTTAAACCCCTTGTCTTGTTAATCTTCCACAAATGTATTGTTTCTTTGTCTAAAATGTATGAAGCTTCCTGCTTTGGTCGCTTCTTTGAATCTCATATCTTTGTGAGGCTCCCATATGTACATAAATAAATTTGTTTTCCTCCTGTTGATCTGTCTTTTATTATGAACAGAGTGGCTCTCAGCCAAGAACCTAGAAGGGTAGAGGAAATTATTTTCCCTCTCCCACACTGCCTCCTGAAATAGACACAATATTTAACTGAACTCACCTATTATCGGGACTGAGATTGGTTCAGTGAGATGGATGGATATACCAACTCAGCTTTCTGGACTATGAAACTTCTTCAAGATTACCATATTTTTTGGTGTATAAGACGCCCCCATGTATAAGACACACCCCCCCTCCCACTTTTCCAACACAGAATTAAAAAATCAGTATTTTAAACATAAAACAGAACACATTTTATTTAGTAGCTAGAGGCCCCGTGCACAAATTTGTGCACAGGTAGGGTCCCTAGGCCTGGCCGGTGACCAGGGCCTTCCAGCTGCCGGCCAGGGCCTTTATGGACCTGGCTGCCAGGGCCCTCGTAGCCCCAGCTGCCTTGTAACCTTAGCTGCTTTGTAGCCTGGCTGCCTCATGGCCCCGTTCATCACCTGCACCCACCTTGGCCTGGTGCTGCCCACGTCCATGGCCACACACTCCCAGCTCCACGGAGCCCTCTGATTGATCGCCCCACAGAGGGTGATGGCAGCCTCCCCAACCAGTCGCATCACACCCACCTTGGCTGTCCTGATGGCAGTTCTGCTGTCCAGCAGTTCAGTCGATTTGCGTATTACACATTTATTATTACAGATTACTGTGAGTAACGGTTACATATTAGTGCTGTGATGTTACGCAGCAGATCACTTTATTCAGCCTCTGTTGCATCACTGCTCTCTTCTTCATCACTATTAGTTCCAGACATATCCATTTCGTCCACTTTATTGTATCACTGCTGTCTTCTGAGTCACTGTCTATATCTGTGAGATCTTCACAAACTGATGGCATGTTCTGAGCTAAGTTTGTTCATGAAATTGAAGTTCCATTTGCCTCACCTGAAAAATCAAAAATGCTTATATTGCTTGCAAAGATTCTTGCCTGACATTGAATGGGCTTATGACACTTATAAGCCACTCTGGCACTGCTCATAACCCAAGTCTTTTTTTTTTAAATTAAATATTTATTATTCAAATTATTACATTTGTTTTTCTTTTTTCCCCTCCATAGCTCCCTTCCACCCGGCTCCAACCTCTCCCTTTACTCTTACCTCTCCCCCATGGACTTCATCCATAGGTGTATGATTTTTGTTCAGTCTCTCCCTGCCCCCCCTCACCCCTTTCTCTGAGAATTATCAGTCCACTCCCTTTCTGTGCTCCTGATTCTATTTTATTCATCAGTTTATTCTGTTGATCAAATTTTTAATTCACTTAATTTTTAGATTCACTTGTTGATAGATATGTTTTTGTTGTCCATAATTTTTTATCTTTTACCTTTTTCTTTTTCCTCTTCTTAAAGAGTACCTTTCAGCATTTCATATAATACTGGTTTGGAGTTGATGAACTCCTTTAGCTTTTTCTTAACTGTGAAGCTCTTTATCTGCCCTGCAATTCTGAATGATAGCTTTGCTGGATAGATTATTCTTGGTTGTAGGTTCTTGCTATTCATCACGTTGAATATTTCTTGCCACTCCCATCTGGCCTGCACATTTCTGTTGAGAAATCAGCTGACAATTCTATGGGTGCTCCCTTGTAGATAATTAACTGTTTTTTCTCTTGCTGTTTTTAATATTCTTTCTTTTTCTTTTTCTCTTGGTATTTTAATGAGGTGTCTTGGTGTAGTCCTCTTTGGATTCCTTTTATATGGGGTTCTGTGTGCTTCCTGGACTTGTAAGTCTATTTCTTTCGCTAGATGTGGGAAGTTTTCAGTCATTATTTCTTTAAATAGGTTTTCAGTATCTTGCTCTCTCTCTTCTTCTGGCACCCCCACAATTTTGATGTTGGTATGCTTGAAGCTGTCCCAGAGGCTCCTTACGTTATTTTCACATTTTTGGATTCTTTTTTCTTCTTGCTTTTCCAGTTGAGTGTTTTCTGATTCTTTATATTTCAAGTGTTTGACTTGATTCTTGCCTTTCTCTAATCTGCTATTAGGTCTCTGTATAATATTTTTTATTTCAGTCAGTGTATGTTTAATTTCTAGTTAGTCCTTTTCCAACTCTAGTTGGATCTTTTTTATCTCCTCTTGGCACTCGCTAACTTTATCCAACTTTTCTAGGATATTCTTGAAAAACCTTATAAGTGTGGTTTTGAACTCTATATCTAGTCATTTGTTTTCCTCCATTTCTTTTGTTTGTAATCTCTTTTTTTGGCTCTGCATTTTCACTATGCTGGGAAAACTTCTGTGTTGGATTCAGCCTTATAATACAAGACTTGCATAACTGCAAAAGCCTCTTTGTTGAGCTTGGGAGGGGTGGAGTCTCAGGGCTTAATGGACTGCCTTGCCTTCCAGTGAGCCCCGCCCTCCACGGCCCCTGGGTCTGACGTGTCTCTGGGTAATTGCTGGAGTGGTCTCTGTGCGCGTGTGCGCTCTCTCAGTGCCTCTAGACCACTGCCTTTCTGGCTCCCCTGCGCTCTGGGACCATATGAGTCTGGATCCCCAGGGTTTCACCCAAAGCTGAGGTTTAGTGGAGTTAGAAGTGGCTCAGTTGGGAGGCTCTTTCTCCCGGCCCTTTGTGAAAGTTAGCAGCACAATCAGCAGTCGGTCTTCTGTGTGCGCCACCAGACTTCTGCCCTTTCACGGTTCCCCTATATTTCCGTGCACTTCTCCCTTTTCACAGTCCAAACTCCCCCAGTATGAGTTTTGGGTGGACGTGGGGATTCATGCGATAGTATAAGGGGTTCAATGCCATTGAGAGTCTCCGTCTCCCTCCTGCCAGAGAAAGCCAGCCAGGTACTCCCAAACCCACTCTCTCCACGTGCACGTATCTCCGTACCTCAGCATTTTACAGCTCCTCTGGGTCTCCATGAGCCCCTCTCTTTCCTTCTAGTTGTAGAACTTCCACTCAGCCAGCTTTCCTGTGGTTCTGGATGCTATCTGTTCTGTCTTTTAGTTGTAGTTTCGAAATTGTTGTGCGAGGCAGCAGTGTAGGTATTTACCTATGCCGCCATCTTGGATGAACCCATAACCCAAGTCTTAAGCCACTACTCCAAGTTTGTCCATTTTGCTGGTTTTCTTCTTAAGGAGTTGTTCTTCCTGTTTTCTCCACAGTCTGATCATACACTCAGTGGGAAGGAGGTTCAAACTCTCTCTCTGCAGCTCTTTTCCATGCTCTTTTGCATAGCTGATCACATTCCGTTTGAATTTTTCAGAGTAAGACAATCACTTATCAGTATTTATCTTTTTATGTTTTGACATCTTTATGGGCTCAGAACGCTCAGGCCCCTGTTGCATCTGTGCATTCTCCACCTCCACCTCCAATTACAGCATCAGCTGAGGTCAGTAACAATCAGACTCATGATTGGAAGAAGCCTGTTTGACAAGGTATGGGCATCTACACACCTCCGTGGCTCCCTCCTCAACTGACTTGGTGTATAAGACGCCTTTTGATTTTCAGTCTAATGATTTTAGAAAAAAATAGCATCTTACATATAGAAAAATATGGTGAACTCTGAAAATAGAGTTGAATTTACTGTTTTGTAAGAGAAATCTCTATTGGTCAGTGCTTTTCTCTCTGTACCAGGAAGAGAGAGATAATTCTAAATAACAAGTTTGCATCACAATCTTACCTATTTGCTCTGTTTTTCATGATAACATCCTACAACTGGCCTCTCCACTCCCAACATTTTTATTTTGTCTTTGGCTGAAAATGGTATTTAAGTTGGTGGCTTGGGCCATTTTGGGGAGTTTTATTCAGGTTTCTTGGTTATCACCTATATATATATATGAGGCATACATATTAATACGCTTCTTTTGTTTTCTTCTTGTTAATCATCTTTTATTAAAGATGATTCTTAACCACAGTACTTAGAAGGGTTGAAGGAAAATTATTTTTCCTCCCCTACAGTGGGAAGACATCATGAGACCAGGCAAATATTCTGCTTTTCATCAGTTTTTTTTTTCCTCTAAATTTAGCATTTATTGATAAATTTTGCCTGAACCAATCAATACTGTTTTGGCTGAAAAATGAAGATGTTTTTCATTTCAAGCATTCTTTTCACACTTGTGAGTCAGCACTTTTTTTTTTTTTTCTCCTCACCTAAGGCTATGTTCTTATTGATTTAGAGAGAGAAGAAGAGAGAGGAGACAGGAAAACTGCATCCTAACCAAGAATGGAAAATCACCCTGGATATGTGTCCTGACCAGGAATCAATGCCACAACCTTTTGATGTATGGGACAATGTTCTAACCAAGTGAGTCATCTGACCAGAGCTACAGATCAGCACTTTCTTACAGCCACAGTGCGTGAAATTGTGCTTTTCTTCACCCTCACTAATACCTATTATCTTTCCAACTTAATAGATGATAAAGTATATTATAGCTTTTTAATAGGTTTATTAATTTTTAACCGTTCTTATTAAACAATATGTTTATATTATGTCTACTTTTATCAAGAGCTTAGTGTTTTATTTATTTTTTTTATTTTAATTAAATCTTTATTATTCAGATTATTACATTTGTTTCTCTTTTTTTCCCCTCCATAGCACCCCTCCACCCAGTTCCCACCCTCCCTCTGCACTTAGCTCCCTCCCATTGATCTCATCCATAGGTGTATGATTTTTGTCCAGTCTCTCCCTGTACACCCTTCACCCCTTTCCCCCTAAGAATTAACAGTCCACTCCCTTTCTGTGCTCCTGATTCTATTATATTCACCAGTTTATTCTGTTGATCAAAATTTTTAATTCACTTAATTTTTAGATTCACTTGTTGATAGCTATGTATTTGTTCATAATTTTTTGTCTTTTACCTCTTTCTTCTTCCTCTTCTAGAAGAGTACCTTCAGCATTTCATATAACACTGGTTTGGAGTTGATGAACTCCTTTAGCTTTTTCTTATCTGTGAAGCTCTTTATCTGCCCTTCAATTCTGAATGTTAGCCTTGCTGGATAGATTATTCTTGGTTGTAGGTTCTTGCTATTCATCATGTTGAATATTTCTTGCCACTCCCGTCTGGCCTGCATGGTTTCTGTTGAGAA
>PVJN01019861.1:0-36732 GCA_004026805.1 Lasiurus borealis
TGTTATACAAATGCCTTTAATTAATTGTGTTATAATGGAATTGCACCTTTAATAATAAAAATGTTGTACTGGAGTTCTTTGTACACTGTGCACATACTTGATCTGTAAAAGATGCATAAGATCATAGAATTCTAGGTATCTGTTTTTTAAGAGCTGAAATAGACTTTAAAGATAACTTTGAGGACTTTGTTTTGAACCTGTGTAATTATAATAATGACCTTTAATTCTTTCCTAATGGCCTAGATGGAATTAATTGGTGACTGCAACATCAGGGCTCATCTTGTTTGGAATTTTAAGAGTCTCTCTTTCCTATAATGGGATCTATCAAGCTTATTTAAAATGTTCTGAAAGCACATTTTTAGAGCCTTGACATTCTCCCTCTACCATCTCTTTCATCTTTCTTCAACATTATTTGCAGCATAGAAGATCCTATTTTTGTTCCTTTGTAATTCTGCTTTGGTCACACCATTATGTAGATCTTAGTAACAATCTTTTCTTTTAATTATGTTTCTTATATTGAGGAAATTTTATGACTGAAAATCAGATTACTATTTACAAAAATCTAGAAACTTTTTCCTTTAATAGAAGTTACAAACTATCAAATTTCTAAATAGTTCCATGCTGCCATCTTCTGGTTATCTTGTAAAAAAAAATTAATCTTATAAATGCTTTTTCAAATGTTTCTTGATATACTTTGAAATATTAGAAAAACAAATCTGTATTAAATCAATAACAACAATTTGAAATATTAGAGCCTCCCATTCAATGGCTTGAAATCTTAAAGAAAATGATAATGGCTTATGAATTTATGTATAAAAAATTGAATGGTAACCAAAGACAAAATGTTTTATCTTGTTATTATTTATCTTAGATGCTAATGAGAAGGCTCCAAGACATTTTTCTATTACATTATTTTAAAATAATTATTCTCACACCTTTTCAATATGGCAACAAGAAGAATGCTAAAAAACTTTTTCTAATCCACCATCCCTATTATTAGTTAGTAATGCAATTTAATGGTGTTGCAGTTAGCACTGAACCATTTTGCCAATTGCTCAGTTTTCACTTTAAAACTACATCTCCTAGGCCAGTGTGGCTCAATGGTTGAGACTCACTCCATGCACCAAAAGGGTGCTGGTTTGATTCCTGGTCAGGTCACATGCCCAGTTGATCTCCAGTAGGGGGCATGCAGGAGGCAGCTGATCAATGTTTCTCTCCATTGATATGTCTATCTCTTTCTCCCTTCTCCCCCTTCTTCCTCTCTCTCTAAAAATCAATAAAAACATATTGAAAAAGAAAACAACTGCCAGCATCTACGTCAATAGCACAGGCCAAAGGCCCACAAAGCCTTCCTTTTTTATATTGGGTTCATGTGATAATGTTAACTTTCTTTTTCTTCAAAATTTCCTACTCAATCCACTAGCATTCTCATCCTAGTAGTTTTTGAGACAAAAATAGAATCATTCATCTACAGGACAAATTGATGTCTTATACTGAAAACTGACTTTTTAAAATGTAAGATATTACAGACATTACCTCAAATTCAGAGAAGAAACAATGTCATCATGTCCTATGCTTTTTCACATGACTACAGGGGAGCATAAATTATGGTAACTAATCGAAAATCAGAATGCAAATGGTCTCAATAAATGTTGAGCAACAGCAGATTTTCTCAATTGTTTATTAAGTGCAATCCAAAATTTAAAGCAGCTCATACAGGTGCTAATTTCAGTCCTGTTATTAGTAATTAATGATGAGATTTAATGATATTTCTAAGTAGCTCTCAAGTGTCTGCCATATGAAACAGGGTTTACAGAAAAAGGGCCATTAAAATGTGATTTTTAAGCTTACTAGACTTGGGCAAACAGGTATTTTGAACAATCAGCATCTCCAAGAGTGTATGCCAAGTTTAAATTGCAAATCTGTCCCATGTGTTGAAGCCATAGAGATGGCCTTGAGCTGGATACAAGGTGCATTTACGTGAATTGTACTACACCATGGTTGATATCCAGTTTGTTTGCTAAACTATAAGAACTTACGATTCCTGTCATTACTTTGCCATGATAAAATTGTTTTCTAGTTCCCTGTATTCACAAAAATTGCTGTTATCATACAGTGGTAGATATCAATTGAACAAAGAGTCTATTATTCCATAGCTTTACTCTGAATAAAGCAAGTATCTCTATTTATAAAATGTGCCTTTGGGTACATTTGAGGGCTGCTATTTTATTACAGTAGTGAAAGAGAGTATTTTTAATAACCACAACCAAAAACACTTTCACCCGGGTCAAACCCATCACTTTGTATTTATTAACAGAAAACTAGCTGAACTAAATGTGTATAAATGTATACATTTACATATATGTATACATTTAAAATATATATATATATACATTATAAAGAGTATTAGAAAGGTGTGATTGTCAGTATGACTTTACTAAAACTTTGCTATGCTGTTACATTTATTGCTCTTAGGACATATCAAAAAAATTATTATACTCAAAATTAATTCCTTTGATAACATGTCCTAAACCTAAATCCAGATTAGGAAAATAATTAACAATTGTATTCAATGTTTAAAAGATTTAAAATTCAACTGAGAACAAAATTATGTTATAGTAAATATATCACATTTATTCTTTCTTCTTGTTAGTAGTCCTTACTGAATTTTCAGCAGATTAAATTCCAATTTTTAGTAAACTTTACAAAAATTGATGTAAGGGGTTAAATAAGCAATAATGTTAAAACAAAAACTTTCATGACTACAAAGTTTAGGAAGATAAAACTGACTTTAATTATATGAAAATATTTTATGAAATGCAACCTACCACTACCTAAGACAGAAGAGTAATCAAGAGAGCTAGAGAACAATCAAAAGAGCCAAGAAGTGCTGAGATGGAATCTAATTCCACCAACATGTATTGATATCCTGTTCTATACCGAACACTATGCTAAATTAAAATATAACTGTTCATGGGCACACTTCCTGCTTTCAAGTTATTCAGAGTTACCAAGGGAGTTGGATAGGGAGACATCTAATTATTAAATGATGTGGTAACTGTATGAATGTAGTATTTTGAATAAAAGTATAAATTAGGGGCCCATTATTTACACCTGTGATGACTTACTCATTATTCCTTTGATAACCAAGAAATATGACCTGTCATGGCCTTAAAGGATGCTTAGCTTATGGACAGATGAAGGAGTGGATATCAAAGAAACAACAGTAGCACAGTTAAAGGTTTGGGGTCTTTAAATTTGAGGCATTTGGTAGGCAGATAATAAGAATAAGAGCTTGTCAATATGGTTACTTCAGATGTCAGCAAAGTTTGAGATCAAAAGATCATTGGAGCCTCATAGAGTAACTATCTCTTAAAGAGAATGGACAAGGGAGGAAGATATAATGAAGAAACAATTTATCAAGTATTACTGAGGGCCCAAAATGAGTCTGAAAATCATTAATTTCAATGGAACAAATTAATGTTGTTATGCTACTGTCTCCCTAACATGTGGCAACCTATAAGCATAAATGAAGAAAAAAAATATGGATGTTTGAAATAAACCATATATGGAAAAGAGTTAATAAGAAGTGAGTAATGTAATACTTGGGGCAGGCGACATGAATGATTTGTAAGTCAGGCACAGCAAAGATGGGAAAGTGGGAAGAGTTCTTGGAAATAAAGAGATATCTGGAGATTAGAGCAATATATCACTAAAATACGATGGATTACAAACTAATAGAAGGGGTTAATGGGGGGCAGGGACATCTTATATAATAAAAGCCTAATATGCTAAATGTCTGATCATCCCTTCAATCAATCAAAGCATAATATGCTATTAACATGCTAAGGTAGGTCAACCACTTGCTATGACATGCGCTGACCACTAAGGGACAGATGCTCGGACCAGTAGGTTAGCTTGCTGCTGGGGTCCAGCCAATCAGGAATGAGGAAGATGAGCCAGACACATGCTGGAGCCCTCCCATGGTCCCTCCATGGCTGGCTAACCTCCTGCTTCCTCCATGGCCCCGATGGTGCACCAATGGGGCCCCTCAGCCTAGCCTGCACACTCTCATAATCTGGAACCCCTCGGGGATGTAGGAGAGCCAGTTTCAGCCAAATGGCAGAACGACCAGGTCACTATGATGTGCACTGACCACCAGGGGCAGATGCTCAATGCACGATCTGCCCCCTGGTGGCCAGTGCACTCCCACAGGGGGAGCACCTCAGCCAGAAGCCAGGCTCATCACTGGTGAGCACAACAGCAGTGGCAGGAGCCTCTACTGTCTCTATGGCAGCGCTAAGGATGTCTGACTGACAACTTAGGCCCACTCCTCAAGTGAGAAGATTCTTGGAAATAGCTCAAGCAGTGGGCCTAAGCCATCAGTTGGACATCTCCAAGGGTTCTTGTGAGAGGGCACAGGCCAGGCTGAGGGACATTTCCTCCCCCGCACCCAAATGAATGAATTTCATGCACCAGACCTCTAGTATGTAATCCTTTCAACAATAAGGATTTAGTTAAAGAGATAATAAAGGAAAGAAAATTTGTAATCAAATTAAGTTGGAATTTTTTACATATTAAGTTCACAAAATAGAAATTCATATAGAATAGGAACATGAAAATTATAGGAATTACTACAACATTGAAACTTATTTCTCTCACAACTTTTCAAAGTCAATGATGACAAAGGTCCTTCCAACATATGTTATTTTCAAAATAAAAACAAACACATTTAAAAAATAGATGCTGAAAGAGTCTGCTAAATGCTTATAAATTAAATAGAGGAATAAGTTTTATATGGTAAGTTGAATTAAAAATTAAGGATTTTGTATAGAAAGCCAATTTAGTATATGTATAAAGTAATTAGGGAGACAATAACATTAAAAAAAAACATTAAGAGATAAAAATATACACACAAAAATTTAGAGCTGTAACCAAAGGATGAAGCAAAGAACTAATCTAAGCTGAGTTGTATCTATGAAAGAGACAGTTTACTAGTAGATAAAGGGCTTTCACAATGAACACTGATATTCACAACAACAAAAAGTAAAAAAAGATTCAGAAAAATAGACAGAAAAAGAGCTTGGATTAAACCTGCTTTAAAGTAGAAAGATAAACCTCATGTAGTCTGCAAATTATTTATTTTTAAGAGTCCCTAAAGGGAACAGCCACTAGAAATTCCTAAATTTCCTAAATTACACCATATATACATCTATAATAAAAAAGCACGATACATGTATAATAATATGCTTATTAGACTGGACATCTTTCCAGGATGAAGCCAGGGCTGCAAGCCACAGGATTGAGGCAACTCCCGCGGCTGCAAGGGAAGGATTCAGGCAACACCGCAGCTGCAAAGGCCTACTTTTGCACGACTTTCGTGCATCAGGCCTCTACTATACATATAATTTAATTACAGAAACGTTTTCTGTGAAAATAAGCAGAATACAATTTTAAAAGTAAAATACTTTTGGAAAGTTCTGCATAATGCACCCCTTTGGATTATCTTAATGCCCATTTGTGCTATAAAATGTCTTATATATCCCCCAGTTTAGAAAAAAAAAGAATTCATTTAATTTAGTTTTATTTTACATTTCCCAAACATATACTAACTTGAAGCCATTTGGAAAAAAGGAAGCAGAGTGACTTTGAATTGCATATTCTTTGAGAGAAAATGCTACCAGCAAAGCATCACTTGGTCAAATTATTTTTAAAACACCTTGAAATGATCTATAACTATAAAATATAAACCTGAAAAGTAAGAATGCATGATCTGAAACTAGTTGGACAAAGGAAGAACCACCACCACCACCTATAGAACACCAGTTCCTAAAATGCAGGTGCCACTTGTTTGATCTTTACAGCTCACGTTAGTATATAGTACATACTAGTAAATATTCAATACATGTATTTTGACTGACAGAATGGTACTTCATTGATATTAGGTATTTAATTATAGTTTGCCAAGTTTGTGAAATGTTGAAAGGGCCATGGATATATTTTAAAGAGCATGCTCACTACTTAAGTTGTCATCCACACGATACATGTAGCAATCAGTTTAAGCTTGCAAACAACAGTATATTAAAAGTTTAATGAGCATTCCTTAAGAGATGTGCAATTTATGCCACTAGTGTAAAGAGATAAATAATAAAAAGGAGCCCTTTTTGACAACTGCTCAAGCATAATCTCTCAGTCCTATAGTAAGAGTTTTGAATGCATTTAAATAAGAAAGACATAGATGAAAGAGCCACTTGATTTATTTTTTAATTTGAGGAAGAATAAAGAATCAGACACTTAAAAGTCATCTTCTATCAAAAATAAATATTAACTATTTCTATTATCTAGCAACTCTGAATTTTAGAGGTCTTTTTAGTAACAAATAGAACTAGGGACTTTATTTTAAAATGGTAAATTTCCAGAATACATTCATAGAAAGCAAAGGCTTTCATATACTAAGTCCTCTCTGCTAAAGCTACCCACTTTAAGCTAGCCCTCTTTTCTCTATGCTGCAGCAAGTCTAAGCAAGCTGAAGATGATTAAAAAGTCTCTTCAAAATACCAAAGAAATGAAAATATTTCAACTTCAAAGGAATTTTCCTTTTGTCAAAAGCTTCCATAATATAATCTATTCTGATTTTAAAATCATGCTAATCTCACTGTGGCTCTTGTATATCCACTTGGCTGTTAATTTAAAATAACGTGTAGAAAGTCAAATTTCTCAAAGAAAATAAAGAAGGCATGCATGTGGTTTTTGGAGAGCAAGTCAACAAAAGTTATGTTGAATTTTAGAAAGTGCTTTCATTTGGAATTCTGTTGATCCAGTTCCATTTTATTGACTGTTGAATCAAAAGTAATTTTAAGTTTACAATTTTAACAATTCCACATTTCAGAGGAAACATTTCAACTTACTAATTATTAAAGGTTAGACTCACCCAACAGAGATAAACTAATTAACTGACTTAAGAAATTGGCTGGACCATTGCATGACTTAATATAGGCATTTCCATCAGAATACATTTTTGTACAAAAATCAAGCATTTAGTACTCTCAATTAAAAGAGCATAATGATAAGAACTACAGTTTATGGTTTAGTTTAAATGAGAATAGAGTCAATCTGGGTAATTTTTAAAATATAGAAACACAGAACCATAAATTGATGGATATTGAGGTAGAAAAAAAAAACAATCTGTGGAATATTTCTGGAATATAATGGACAACATAAACTGATGAACAAATACAGATCCAGAGACAGAGTAGCATCAGATCAGACTGTCAAACCACAGAGGGAAGGCAGGGGAGGGTGGGTCTAAGGGAGAGATAAACCAATGGACTTGTATGCATGTATAAGCATAACCAATGGACACAGACATTAGAGAGGTGAAGGCATGAGTAGGGTTGAGGTGGAGAGCAATGAGAGGATAAGGACACATATGTAATGCCTTAATCAGTCAATCATTCAAACAAACAAACAAACCCACTCCGTTTGCTCTTTAGAATCTGAAGTCAACTAACTACATCATATAAGGTATTAATTTGCTTCTCAACCATGTAATCCAAACTTAGTGTATGGGCCTCAATAGTGAAAAGCTTCTTATTCTATTATTTGGACCATCACTGCTTAATTATACCTCTTTTCTATGACTTAGAGATCACTTATATTTATTTGTATGTTTGCCGACTGTTTTGTGTATTGAGAGAGAGGGAGGGAGGGAGGGAGGGGGAGAGAGAGAGAGAGAGAGAGAGAGAGAGAGAGAGAGAGAGAGAGAGACTTCCATTCTTTCAACCCATGTATGTACGCTTACAGAGAAGTGAACAGCAGCATACTTTCTAAGTACAGAACAACACTCAACCCACTGAACCACCTCCAGTCATGTAGGGTGTAGTTTTTATATAAATTCTTTAATTATTTGGTGACTCAAATAGTATTTTTAATCGTCTTTCATTTTATTCACATTTTACATATGCATTTGAAATATTTACCACATAAAATAAATTGATATTATAATTTATGTTGCTGCCCTAAGGGTTAAGTGATACATATGCACAAACTGTGTTTTAAAAATTGTAATAATATCTATATCTGTATTTATAGTTTATATAGTGCCATTATGTAATATTTAAAATGGCAGAGACTTTGCTGTTAAGGATGAGTATCCCCACTTTAATGAAGAATAAATACCATAGTAGTTTGGAGCATAGGCTCTAGGGCCAACCCTACCTAGTTCTGCTGTTTATTCTATAACCTTAAGCAAAAGTCTCTACATCTCTACACCCCAGATGAATGATATAAACAACCTTACAATGTTCATTTAGGACTGGAAAAGATCATGCATAAAATGCTTAGCTCAGTGTTCTTCCCTCAAAAGTTGTACAATAACATCTCATTAGTGGTATCTATTGTTAATAAAGGGTTGGGGGCGGCCTGTGTGGCTCAGTGGTTGAACATTGACCTGTGAACAAGGAGGTCAAATTCCCTCAGGTTAAATTCCCAGTCAGGGCACATACCTGGGTTGTGAGCTCGATTCCTAATGGGGGGCATGCAGAAGGCAGCCGATCAGTGATTCTCTATCATCATTGATATTTCTCTCTCTCTCTCTCTCTTTCTCTCTCTCTTTCTCTCTCTCTCTCTCTTCCTCTTGGCAATCAATAAAACATATTTTTAATAAAGGGTTGGACCATTAAATGACTTACTAGGAAACAACAGAAACAAAACAGGGACAGCAAAGTTTGTACAGAGTGTGAAGAGAATTTAAACTCAAGAGTCTGACTTGACAGATTTTGTTCTCTACCAGCTCATTTAAGTGGAAATCAAGTTAAGTGTAGAAATTTGCTATTTGGAGGAACACTTTCAGATAAATTTTCACAAAATAAAAAGGTGTAATTTGAATATTTAAAACCAGTTTCATCTATTAAAACTCAGGAATCACAAAGGTTGAGATTTCTTAGAGTACACTCTTATGCATTCATTCATTATTTGTGCTATAAAGCTATTCATCAGTGAAAACAAGATACTAAGTTTTTCAGCTTAAAAAGCAATTTCATTAAAATGATACCTAATTACACTATTCAAAAAGGAAGAATGACCTTTCCAGTGTGTATTTAACAGCCTCTTGCTTATGAACATCAATGCTTCTCTTGAACTAAAAAAAAAGGGGAGCTCTCTTATTGAATGAAAACTAAGCACCATCATCAATGGACTTCTGTAAGAAAAAATATAAAGAACAACAAAGTAGGAAAAATGCCCCCACCAAAAAAAAAAAAACAAAAAAAAACACAAAAAAACCACAAAAAAATACACCTAAAAGTGAACCAAATTAATATATTCATTCAATAAATAGTGAAGTAACTTGCACAGAAGTAACTCTTATAGGGAACTGTGATCCTTACCCTAAGAGAGGTTCACAATACAACAATGGTCATTAGGTGTAAAAAGATCACAGTGGAACAGATTAAAATGGGATGAGGATACATTTATAGAGCCAAAGGATGATAGGATGTATTTGAAAAGTTACTGAAGTTTTGAAGCAAGCTGGTAGTGTTATAGCAGACACACTGTACACATACATACCCTATTCCTTGACCTCTTCTTGCTAACACATCCCTTTTATTCAGATAAGGTCTGACAATTTTGACTTTAAAGACCAAGTGACCATAATACCCAGATTTAGTTAATAAAATAATATGAGAGGTATGCTGGGAAGCTTGTGTAAATATCTCAGAGAAAAGGAAAAAATAGTGTGGGTAAATAGATTCTCTGCTCTGACTTTCTGCTAAGGGAACCAATACTGGCAACCATTTAACTTTAAATCAACTCCTGTTTAAGCCACCCTTAATCAGACTCTAATCTTATGCTTGTAAATGTTCACAATTATATCTTACTTCAAAACTATTACAAATGAAAGGTAATAGAGATTAAAGATTAATTGAACATGGATATGAAACTGTCATATTCCTAATGTGTCTGACCAAGAAGACTGCCATTCCAATATGATTATCAGAAAATCAGAAGGGAGCATGGTGACTCTGAGGTTGCATATACATTTGAGGCTGTAATGTAATATTCAGACAGTTGGTAATTATGAAATACATATCAAGATGCATATAAACAATGACGGTATTTATGTAAACTCAACATGTTTGAAATATAAAACTGTGAAAGTAAACAGAATAGAGAGGCAAAAGAAGGTCAAGGGCCTTGATAATGTTCACCATTGGAAGGATACATAAAATAGATTTGACAATGGAAAACAGATGCAAAATTGGCAAATGTAGTTATATTTGTGAAAATCAAATCATCAGAAATCATTTGTCTACAGACACATCATTTACTCAGTCTTTAAGAAACCAAAGGGAACAAATAGTGGCCCCTAAGGATTGCTGACGAAAGAATTTCCAAAGACCTAGTACACTAGCTAGAAAGGTCCTGTTCTCCCTTAAATCTAGAACATCTTCTATTTCTTGTTTACTTTCACTTCCAACTACAACCTCAGCTACCAATGACCCCACTTGTTTTTCAGCTATTACTTTAGAAATCTTAGTCTTAAATTGATCTCTTAGTATTACATGATTCTACTATATTTATAGTACACTAGAGGCCGGGTACATGAGATTTGTGCCCTCAGAAGGAGAAGGGGTCCCTCAGCCAGGTCTGCACCCTCTCACAGTCTGGAAGCCCTCTGGGAATGTCTGATTGACAGCTTAGGGCCACTCCCCTAAGCCAGCACTCAGACATTCTTAGCACTGCTGCAGAGGCACGAGAGGCTCCTGCTACCACTGCTCTGCTCATTAGCCTTGAGCCTGGCTTCTGATTGAGCAGGTGTTCTCCCCTGTAGGAGCACACTGACCACCAGGGGACAGCTCCTGCAATGAGCGTCTGCTCCCTGGTGGTCAGTGCATGTCATAGGGACTAGTCATTCCACTGTTCAGTTGATTTGCATATTATCTTTTTATTATATAAGATTAGTATCAGGCTATTTGTCTCTCCAATGGATATATGAGTTTCCTAGTAAAATAGCTAGCCTTGCTCACCACTGTACTTCTGAATAAAATGAGTGGTTTTGTAACTTTATAGATACTACCATGCTATCTCTTCAACTTATCTGTCTGGATTGGGCTGGAAGAGTTTACCACTCAGAGATGGAGGAGCATGGGACTGTGCAGACAGATGATATTTTGAAAAAAAAAACAAATCACTTTATAATCTTGGATATTCTACTTACTAGATTTTGGCTTTAGGTAAGTTGCACAAGTATTTTACCTCCCTCTTAATATTCTATTAAAATAGAGATGATACTAGGATTCTAAGATTACTACAGAGTAGGTGGAAACTATACCAACCTGTTGGATCCCAAACCAGATTTACAGCTAAATTATAGAGCTATCAACCTGAATAACCAACTGAAGTCTCACTGAACTGAAGTATAATAACCAAATATTTACAGAAGAAGCCTCATATGGACTGGGAAGAAGTATGGAGGGACAGAAAGGGATAACTCTGCACTCAGATACAGAGGCTAAGAAGCCAGCTGGAAGGCTATCATGGTTGCAAAACTCACCCGCCACTCCTCAGAAGCATGAGGTCTCACCCTACTCAAGGATCCCCTTCTCAAAGCAACAAAGATGTGTAGAGTAGCCTGCATAGCATCTGGTGGTGAAAATCAGTGGGGATTCAGTTCTCCTGGGAGACTCAGGCTATGTTGAAAAGTTCACCCAAAAGTGAGCTCAGGAAAGAAGTTGTATAAGGCTGTTTATGACTCTTAGGTTTGCCTGTGACCTCAGTTAAACTTATCCTAATTAGTATAAGGAAAACTGAGAACAGAACACATAAGAAAGACCCAGTTAATGCTGCAAAATTAAAACACACACAAAAAAAAGAAAAGAAAGAAAAAGAAAGAAAGAAAGAAAGAAAGAAAGAAAGAAAGAAAGAAAGAAAGAAAGAAAGAAAGAAAGAAAGAAGACCACGAACTGACATTGGAATCATAGCTTGCAGAAGGAATTAAACAAATAATAATTCTCTATTGGGGGGTGGGTTGGGGAGATAAGGTAACTTTAAAGGGATAAAAGGAAGGAGGTTTTATAGGATGATAGAACTGTTTGTATACTGACTGTGGTGATGGTTACATGAGTTTATACATGAGTTAAAAGGTATAGCACTGTAAACTAAAATAAGACAGTTAATTTTATTGAATAATTTTTAAGAATTAAATAAAAATAAGAGATGATACTAGATCCCTCCTGTATTCTCCTGAATTATGTCTTAATCACACACATACACACACAAACACACACACATGCATACGTGTGTGTGTTTGTGTGCGTGTGTGTGTATATAAAATAGCTGGCCTAGTTAACCTTGGTACATAATAAATGGTAGGTAAACTGTGGGGTCAAAAGGGATAAGTAGAAGCTGATGCTTAACTTAAATATCCTTATGTTACCTCTTGAGATAGCACTTCTAATATAGAATTCATTTCCAAGAATGGTCTTTGTTAAAGCATAATTATATGTTATAAAAATAATTAAAATGTTTGTTTCCTTGGCCCATCTGAAAGAACTTAACAAATTTCAGGTTTTATGATAAATTTAAAAAATACCTAAAACAATACATTTAAATTTAAGAAATCAACTTTTATAAAGACTTATTCATGGATATTGCCATATTACAAGGAACAAAATGCATCTTTTATTGGAAACATTTTCATCAGAATCAACCAATTTCATATTTAATAAATAGCCTTATGATTTACTGCAAATGTGCTTCCTAATGCATCATAATTGCTAAAGTGCTTTGGTACATTTATATAAATCTCACTACTTAAACAATATAATATATTCCTCTGAACACATTTAAAGGGATATTTTTCCCAAAAGTGCCTTATTAAATAAAAAGAAAAGAAAGGCCTTTTAAATATTCAGAAGCAGCTAAATACATTAACTTTTCTTGAATGTTTCAACCCAAGATATCACAGGTGGCTAAACCACTATCATTACTGACGCAGCTTGTAATGTGCATACCTATTTCCAGGTGAGCTGGAAAAGAAACCTGCAACAATACAAGGAGAAGCACTATTATCCTATGCATGAAATCATAATCACTATTTAGGTGAGAAGAGTCATAAGATAGTAATGGTAATAAAAGTTAAACTTTGTCTTCTCTTAGTGGGACAATTAATGGAAAATAAGATTATTTAACTGCAGACCATTAGTTTATATGAATAACTGCTATTTTAGAAGACTTAATCAGGAAGCTGTAAATAAGCAAATTACCAGCTGTCAAAAAAATTAACACTATCAAATTAAATGAGCTTCCCCAGGGAAGCTCACATTGTTTTTGCCTGAAGGCCAGCTCAAAAATGAATCACGAGGGAGACAAGTCATAGAAATAAAAAAAATATATATTTTAAATTAATTCTCTCTGTGTAGACAAACTTTAAAAATAAACCTTAGCACTCATTTCTAATTTTTACAAAAACAAAGCAACTGCAATGATGACTGACTTCTGTAGGCCAGATCAAGTATTCCTTAATGAACTCCAATTTCTTGCCTTTTAAATTAATATAAATATGAATATATAATATTAAATCAGGTATTACACATGGCTATCCCATAGGTCAGGTTAAAAAATGACTTTCAACATGAATAGTGTTGAAAGCAACCTGTGATTTATATGTTTTCAATTAATGGGAAGTCAACTGTTTAATGCTAGGTTGGCTAACTACTCAAAAAAATTAATTGATTTGAGAGGCCAAACCTACAAGGTATATATATTTTCTCATCCTGTCAAGTTTATTTGCCAACTGTTTACTCAGATGTGTCTCTAATAAAATTGAAAGTAAATTATTGAAGATAATTTTTTACTTAATCACATTACAATATTTTAATCCACTTATGCACAGAAATTTAAATTAGAAGATTGAGGAGTAAGGGGACTTTCTTTGAAGATTATGGGGAGAAAATTGTCCTTATATAACAGTGTCCTGAAAGCACACAAGTTGCTGTATCAATGTCAAAATGTCCAGGGTTCTGCCTGAAGGTGAAACTAATTTAAAATTATCCATTGGAGGCAGAAAAAGACAAATTCTATATTATCTCACTTATATGTGAAAAGAAAAGATCTGAAAAGAAACACACACACACACACACACACACACACACACACACACACACACACACACACAAAGGATTTCAGAAACAAGTAAGTTGCTGGGTCGGGTGGAAGAAATGGGAAGATTTTGGCCAAAGGGTACAAACTGAGTTATAAGATGAATAAGTTCTAGGGGTCTAAGGTGCAGCATGATGACTTTAAGGAAGAGTATCTCTTAATTGTCTCCAAGAATAAAAACATGATTATGTGTGATGATAGGGGTGTTAAATAACCCAATTATGATAACCATTTTGTATATGGTATCAAATCATTACTTTGTATACTTTAAATGTACACAATGTTATAAAACTGGGGAAAAATTAAAACAAATTAAAAAAGAAAAAAAATTAGAGTTAGCCATCAGTAAAATCCGTAAAGCTGTGTCTATCATTATAGAGCTAGTTAATCCTATATAATAAAAAGCTAATATGCAAATTGACTAAACAGCAAAACAACTAGTTGCTATGATGCATACCTGACCACCAGGGGGAAAATGCTCAATGCAGAAGCTGCTCCCTGGTGGTCACTGTGCTCCCACAGGGGGAGTGCCACTTAGCCAGAAGCCCGATTTAAAACTGGCAAGTGCAGTGGCGATAGAGGGAGCCTTTCTCACCTCTGCAGCAGTGCTAAGGATGCCCAACTGGACTGCAAGAGGGCACAGGCCAGGCTCAGGGACAACCCTCCTCCCTCCTGAGCGCATGGATTTTATGCAATGAAACTGGGCCTCTAGTAAGATATAAGTGAAGGATAGCCTATCATATTCTGAATTTTATGGCCCTCTTGGGTATGGAGTTAAAATTTTGACCTCCAAAAGGACTTTCTTTCATCTAATTACAAGGGCACATGTTGAGGAAAAGAGTTAATACGTTATATTTAACTGTTTATCTCACAACATCCTATTAATTTGTTCTGGGCCTCTGCTTGACTACTAGCTACCCCCAAATCTCAAGAAGTAGTGAATGACAAGTATTTTTTTTAAAGAACATATGTTTTTAATGGAGACTTATACTGACAAAGTGACATTTAAACCTAAAAACATGGATCTTTAAATGGTGGGATGTCCAGTATCATGCTAGATAGTGTACACTGTTCTAAAGCCCCAGGACACATGGCATAGCTGTGAACATGTACAATCAGCCCAGAGTAAAGCTTGGCCAAAGACCTCAGCCCTCTTATCAGGTGCATATTTAGGCTATGACTTTCACCTGCTCATTTTCCAAGCTGGTAAGTAAGGCACGTCAAAAAATCCTAGATGCTTTATGTTCCCTCTTAAATACAGTAGCTCCAGGAACATTATTTACTCATATAAGTAATATTGATGTTGTCAACCTCTCTCTCTCTCTCTCTCTCTCTCTCTCTCTCTCTCTCTCTCTCTCTCTCACACACACACACACACACACACACACACACACACACACACACACATTATTTGTAGACAAGGAGGGAGGGAAGGAGAGAGCAAAAAAGACAATATTTTGGAAGACAATGTTGTGATTGCCTTTAAAACAATAACTATGCACATTATTATTCCAGAAATGAAAACACAAATAGCTGGCAGGTGTGTCCTTTGGTTATTTGCTTGTAATATTTGACAAAGACATATTATAGTACTATAGTATAGTATGCTCATTAAACTGTGAAGGGCTTCACCATCACTTACCTAATTTTCTCATCACAGTCCTAAGACAGTGTCAGACATTCTTGAATGGGTAACACACAGTTAAACAATGCAATTCCACACAGAGATCAGGTGAGCTTTCTGGGTTTTGGGAGACTAGAAGAGCTGCTGATAGGGGCCAGCTGGATACTGACTCTGCCTCTCCCTGCTCCTCGCATTTTCCCCCCAATGTGACAAGTAGCTTCACTGCTGCTGATTTTGGCTGGAGAATCAGGAGCAATGAAATCTCTATAGTTATTTTTCATAGTGTCAAGCCCTCCAAAAGAGAGATGAAGCCACAAGTGAATGTTAGACTAAGGTGCGGCAAAAATCGCATTTTTCAGATTCTACCTCTTAGCTAAAGGATTTAGTCCTAATGATCACCGATTTCTGCTACATGTATATATTGCTGTTATGTATGTACTTTTTTATCTGTTTATAGTTTTTAAAACCTACTTTAATTAACTCACAAGTGTAATATAACTTCATTGTGGGAGTAGTGTTTATGAGTGTAAATGGGGAGGGTAAAGAGGGGTGTCTTCACACATGTGTGTTTCCCCTTAGCCATTCATTGTCTATCTGAACCAGCCATCCAGACAAAGGCTTTTATTTGCTGGGAGTTTTTTTTTTTATTATTACTGCTTCAGTTTCATTAGGTGTTATCAGCCTATTCAGTTTTTCTGATTCTTCCTGTTCAGTATTGGAAGATTGCGTTTTTCTAGGAATTTGTCCATTTCATCCATGTTGTCCAGCTTGTTGGCATACAGTCATTCATAGTGTTTTCTTACAATTGTCTTTATTTCTATAGAGTCAGTTGTTAATTTACCTCTTTTGTTTCTGATTTTATTTATTTGGGTCTTCTCTCTTTGTTTCTAATGGTTCATCAAAGAATCAGCCCTCGATTTCACTAATCCTTTATACTGTTTTTTGAGTCTCTATGTCATTTATTTCCACTTTGATCTTTATTATTCCATTATTTCTACTTACTCTGGGCTTTTCTTATTCTCTAATTCATTATGCTGTAAGTTTAGATTGTTTATTACATTTTTATTCTTGTTTTTTGAGGTAGGCCTATAGTGCTATGAACTTCCCTCTCAGGACTGCTTTCACTGTGTCCCATAGATTGGGGTTATTGTATGTTCATTTTCATTTGTTTCCAGGAATTTTTTAATGTCTTCCTTGATCTCATTGGTAACCCATTTATTGTTTAATAATATGCTAGTTAGTCTATGTGTTAGAATGTTTGAGTGTTTTTACTGTAGTTGATTTCTAATGTCATGTCACTGTAGTCTGAGAAGATGCTTACTATGATTTCAATCTACTTGAAGGTTTAGAAATGTATTTTGTGTCCTAACAAGTGATCTCTCTTTGAGAATGTCCCATGTGCATTGAGAAGGAATATATCCTAAGAATACCAAAACAGAATCAGAAAGAATATATGCAACTCTGTATTTCAAAGCAGTGCTGTTTATAATAGCTAACATCTGGAAACAACCCATGTGCCCATTAGTAGATTAGTGGATTAAAAAAAAAGATGTGGTACATTTACACCATGGAATACTCTGCAGCTGTAAAAAAGAAGGATCTCTTACCCTTTGAGACAGAATGGAGGGACCTGGAGAGTATCATGGTAAGTGAAATAAGCCAATCAGAGAAAGACAAGTAATTACTTGATCTCACTCACATGTGGAATCTAATGAACAAAATAGATCCAGAGATAGAGAAGCATGGAACAGACTGAAGATTCTCAGAAGGATGGCAAGGGGTGAGTGCAGTGGGTGGGGAAAGATTAACCAAAGAACTTATATGCATATATGCATAACCCATGAACACAGGTGTTGTGAAGACCTGGCCGGGGTGGGAGGAGAGGGCAGGTGTGGAATAGGTGGAGACAATGGGGAGAAAAGGGGACATCTGTAGTACTTTCAACTATAAAGATAAATTTTTAAAAAATAAATTAAGAATTAAAAAATACCTTTCTCATAGTAACTCAACTTCTCAGGAATTAGTAAACTGTAATTTAGTGTTTATACCATTATCTAATTATTGATGACTTAAATGGTTAGCCTTTTAAAGGGAGATAACTTCAAAATGCATTTGATGATGCTCACTTTTATATACATACTAGTTCTATTTTAAAATGAAGTGGATGTTATAATTGATAGGTTTTTATAATATAATGTTGACATAAATATAAATTTATTTAAAATATAATTTGCATATTTATTAGGATTACTATTTTTAATATATCTGAGACAAGTCAATAAATAGTATTGACATATTTAATTGCTAATGCATTGTTATGTTTAAAGAGATGAGCAGTAGTGGGAAAAAATTTTTAAACATTTTGCATTAATCTATGGCATAGCTCATTATGTTTACAAGCACGCAAAAATATTATGTAGCATATTGTATTAAAAATTAGAGAAGATCAAATTGGAGTTAATATTTTCTTTACCACATATGTCTATAAACTAGTAGCATTTATTTGCATAATAATATAGTGCTATTCATTTTTATAATTCTTATAGCTAATCTAAGAAAAACAACAATTTTTTATGTCTATTAATCTATGAATAGTTGACCAAAGCTAACTAAAAGAAAGAAAACAAGTCCACATTTATCCAGTGGATATTATACTTTTACAATAAAGTGTGTAATAAATATACAAAACTACAAGTGCTGTGAAATTTGCCTTGCTCTGCTAAAAAAAATATCAAATTTCTTCTGGTTTAATGTTAGTAAGAAATGATCACAGAGAAAATCTCTAAAATATGATTTGTAAACTGTGTGTCAGAAATGCATGAGTTTTAATATATTGAGGGCAAGATAGTGGTTGGTGTGTTAGCTCTTTTTTTTGACAATAAACTAACCATCACATTTATCTGATATGTTTTTAATATATGCAATAATATTATATGAGGTACTGAGTTAATAACTTATATTTCAGTTATATGCTACAATCATAATTTTCTTTCCTTTTTTTCACCTTTTATTTCGTTCTCTTTCCTGGCATACCACAGACATAGAAATTAAATTTCAACTCTAGAAATGCACATTACCTTATGTAATTATTAGCATTATCATTATCATTTTGAAGATAGCCATTGTTTGAAAGCTATTCTATTATCAGGTGTTCGTTACTATTTCCATTACTTTTATGAAAATTATGAGTATCTAAAAGAAAATAATTAATAGAACTCATATTCATTCAGCAAGTATTTACTGAGTGCCTGTAATAAACTCTGTTCATTTTGCATAGTTATTAAAATACGGCATTTGATTAATAGTCCCAAATGGCTTCAATTAGGAACTTCCAAGATGTTTTCTTAAATTTCAATTTATAACTCCTGGCATTATAATGTAAAAATAAAATTCAGTTTTACATTTTTATTTCACCTCTTCATTGAAAATCTTTGGGAATGTTTCTGTGGCTTTTAAAAATTCACAGTGAAAAAATAAGATTCATGACTATTGATAAGGATTATATCTCTGCATTCCTTCTTATAGGAGAGAAAGGGAAAAAAATAAAGTATTGTTTGGAACAGTGTTAACTGATACTGTTTTGTAGTACTGTGTTTCGGAGGCATGCTTTCCTATAGCTAAAATGATAGAGATTCATGATTCTTCACCCAATCCCTGGACAAACAGAACCTTTCCAATGAAGAGAAGGCGAGACCATGCAGGAGAAACACAAAGATACAAAGTAAATCATTAGGCTTCTCCTAAAGACAGCAAGGATTTAGTATCATAGTATCTGTGCTGTGGGGAAAAGAGAAAACCCAGACCTGCCGTGTTAACTGTTGACACAGTCCACCAGGACTTCACCAATCAGAGTGAAGGCTTGTAGGATTCAGGTAATAAATGGAATTTTGCCCCTAGTTTTTCTCATTACCAGTCCAGTAAAATTCCTAAACCATCCTATGTTGATTCTATCAGTTCACAAGTATGCATTTGGAAAAGATAAGTGAGAACCAGCAAAAACATTTCATTAATCGACTGGTTTTAAAAGTAAGTGCTATTTTGGAAATAAATAAATAAATGAAATGAAATGAAACAAAATGAAATTAAATTAAATAAAATAAAATGAAATGAAATGAAATGAAATGAAATGAAATGAAATGAAATGAAATGAAATAAAATAAAATAAAAATAAATAAAAACAGCCCAGACCGGTTTGGTTCAGTGGATAGAGCATCCGCCTGTGGACTGAAAGGTCCCAAGGTTCGATTCCAGTCGGGGGCATGTACCTTGCTTGTGGGCACAATTCCAGTAGGGGGCGTGCAGGAGGCGGCTGATCAATGTCTCTCATGGATGTTTCTGACTTTCTATCCCTCTCCCTTCCTCTCTGTTAAAAATCAATAAAATATATTAAAAAAAATAAATAAATAAAAACAATTAAAAGCCACTGGGCCTTTTCTATCAAAAATTAATAAAATTCAGTATTATTTCTCTGGGAAAGCCATTGATTGGTATAGCCATCCACAATTTTAAAAATATAGAATGGAAATTTCTATTCCATCTTCATTTAAATTTCTAGTTCAGTCAGTACAGAAATGGAGAGATCTTTAAGAAGGATAATGGGTTAGCATATGTTTAATTGATTAACAATGTAAATTACAGTTAGAGTTCCAGATGCCATTTCCTTCTTTGAGTTAAAACTACAGCCTCTGATCATAGTACACTGTATATAGGTATTAATCTAATGAATACTTTGCATTTCTCCAACCTAGAAAACACCAGGATATGTTTTTGTCTGGTAGTAAGAGTGAAATTTTACCACCTTCCTTTATGGTTATACTTGCCTTTCAATCTATATCACAAAATATTAGCTGAGATCCTTAGTTATATATTTAGTTCAGAGGATATAAACTGTTCTATTATTTGATGACATCATATTCCCAAGACCAACATTGCCAGGAGAAGGTACTTGGATATTTCAGTATAATACTCATATGTTAGTACAAAATGCCAGGCATTGCAGTTTTAGTGGTTTCTGGGGATCCAGTGATCTTAGCCCTGGCAAGATAGTACATTTTGAAGTGAAGAACACTTGTGCCCCCTTCCATTAGCTAAGAGGTATTACACATTTTTTTTATTTGATACAATAAGTAGCATATTAAGTTATACTCCTCTGGCCCACTACTCAGTTGCCTAAAAGGGTGCTGCTTTTGATAAGACTGAGGACAAAAGAAGGCTTGGCAATTTGTGCCAGTGGTAGTGCAAGATTCTCTACTACTGAGCAGATAGGGTATACACGGTATCGTTGGTACATTAAGATATTCAGTATGGAGAATGGGCAATCCCCCAAATGAGAATCTCAATGAAGACCAATGGAGTTTAGGACAAATCCATACCTTCTTCAGTAAGTATCCCATCTTTGACAGCTTTTAACCTACAAGAGAATTTGATAAAGTCCATCTAACCATCAGACAACAAGTAGCCCTAGAATCTGAAAAAGTCTGACTACCTAATCTAAAACAGCAAGTGTCCCTATAAAGTTACTGAACTAGGTTACCTGACCTACTTTATTCTGACCTCATATTTAAAAAATGGCAACAACCAACACAACAATAGCTCTTTGGTATGAATAAATCAAAATTATACCTATTTTTTCTTAGTTCAGCACAAAATTTTAGTAATTAGTCTATGTGTACCATGAGATGAAAATTGCTAGCATAGGGGATCCAGTCAATAATATTGTAAAAACTATGTACGGTGTCAGATGTGTACTAAGCTTATCAGCCTGATAATTTTTTAAGGTATATAAATGTCTAATCACTATGTTGCACACCTGAAACTAATATGTCAACTATACTTGACATTTAAAAAATATATATATATATTTAAAACATAGCAACAATAAGAGATGGAGAAGCAGAATTATAGGAATTTATACATTTATATCTCCAACGTTAAAAAATTATTTTGAAAATTCACTATGATACATTAGAATCATTTGCGATACTGGATTCACAGAGGTTTCTAAATACGAATTGTCTTCCACTTCCAAATATAAGAAAAGTCAACTGGATGGACTTAGGTTTGGCAACTTGAACTATCTCAGCCTAAGGAGATAACATATATGTAAGTGTGTAGTGTAGTGGCTGTTACACAATAGATTTCCTTCTTTCCCATTCATAGGGGTGCCACTTTAATCCTCATCCCAGGAAACTTTTTAAATTCATAATATTAGTAGTCCACCATTAGAAAACCAAGTAAAACTCTTAAGTGTCTCAACCAAGCACAGATGGATAGAGAGCATTTCATTGTTATCTACTAATTATAACATAAATGTAAATATATAATTGTTTTCTGAAGGGGGTCTAAAGGTACAAAATTCCAGTTATAAAATAATTAACTAATAGGGATGTAATCAACAGCATAATAACTATAGTTAAATATAGTGTATCATATATTTCAATATTTTAAGAATATATAGCTTAAATATTTTCATCACAAGAAACAATTGTAACTATGTATGGTGATGCATATTAACTAGACTTATCATGGTGATTATCTCCCAATACATACAAATAGCATATCATTACATTGTACACCTGAAACTAATATATTGTTATACTAGGCATGTCAATTATACCTCAATAAAAAATTATTTTCTTGGAAAAAGAGGATATGTATTCCAATTCCTGGCACAAAGTAACTACTCAGTAAATTTTAGGTAATATTATTTTAATATTAGAATGTATGTTAAATCACGGATTCAGTGATGGAACGACCCCTCAAAGGCATTTGTTTCATACCTCCAAATCTGCTTATAATTAAAGAAGCTGGGAGACATTATTTATGTAAGGTTACCAATACATAGAATTGTAGTGGGAAAAAGTAAGAATATGATCTAATTTCATGAGTGTTTTTTTTTTAATCCTCACGTGAGGATATTCTTTCCTTTGATTTATAGGGAGAGAGTAGAAGGGAGGAAGAAGGGAGAGAGAGATAGAAACATTGATTGGTTGCCTCCCACATGTGCCCCCATTGGGGCTGGGAAACCTGCAACTGAGGTACAAGCATTTGACCAGGAATCAAACCCACAAAACTATCCTTTGACCAAGACTCTCTACCACAGAGCCAAACTGGCCAGGCTCATGAGATTTAAGGGATTCTATTCTCTACTTGATTTATCTCATAGCTTCTTAGATCTACACATAAATACATACTTAATATACTTTTGTAAAAACATGCATATATCTTAGGTTAACTGCTAACATAAATATGTAGAAACTATATTAGTAAAATTTAAAGAGAGATATATTACACTTTTCTTTTTATACTTGTCAGTATCCTAAGTAGGTTGGGAAATACATGTTAAGTACTTATGTTAAAATCATTTCACATTCTTTTTTATATTGGCTTGGACAAAAAGTAACATAAATAGTAATATACTTATGAAAGACTATACATTTTTAATAATAGAAAAATGTTGCATGTTTCCCTTCAAAATAGGTAAAATAAGATACTTTATACAATTATATACATATATGTATATATATATGTAATATATATAGTCATATATATTTTAATCATGAATAAAATAAAAGAATTTTGAGATCATTTATGCTTCAAATAATTTTAAATTAGAAGATTTTAATATAATCTGTACTTCTTTAAACCAACACACCTGTAGTGGTTATTTGCTTAAAGTAACTTTAAATGGCAGTAGCTCAAAACACAAAAACTCAAAGTCTAAAATCAGATGAAATGAAGTACTTTTTCTTTGAATGGGAAAAACAAAGCAGCAAAAATCTAGTAGGGTGCTCTGTAGAAACAGTAAAGCATTATTCATTTCACTTCATTTCATCCTGTTAAGGCGACAAAAAGGAACTGAATCCATGTTAAGATTGACAGCTATTAACCAAAGCGGATAACTCAAGAGGGAAGAGAATGGGAAAGGAAGGAAAGAGGAGGAGATTTAGAAACAAAAAAGAGAGACTAGGCATAAATATTAATTCTAAAAGCAGTTTGGTTGTTACAATATATACTCCCATTATGAAGGAAACCATGGTTCCATGTAGCATCAACTAAACGCTCACAAACTATTAAAAAAGTGTTTTCCCTTCATTGGCGTATCTAGAGTTGTGTTTTTCATTGAGGTGCTTTCCATAACACCTCAATGGTAGGGAAAGCCTGTGGTATGTTACTGTCTAAAACAACAACAACGGTATGAAGTGTAAAGTGTCATGTAAATTCTGTTGTCACATGTAGGTAACTTGGTCCAAAAAACTCTTGTCTGAAAACAAAAAAATAAAATTGACCTTCTATGTACATATTTTATTGGATCCATATTCTATATATTTTGAGCATGCTTCATGCTGAACAAAATTCTATTAAAACAGTAAATAAAGTAAAATCCTGTAAATAAAGTAATTGATATGGGTAATATACATGAAACTGTTTAAATGATAGTGCATATGATCAAAGTTATTCAGAGGTCACTACATTGTTCTGTAGGAGGTCAACCAACTTTGGCCAGTGAGCCAAATGTTGTCTAACACCTGTTGTTGTTGTTTTTAATAAACTTTTATTGGAACACAGTCCTGCCTGCATATTGTCTGTGAATGACTTGGTACTATGATGGGAGAGGAAAGTTGTTGCAACAGAAATCTTATGGCTTGCAAAGCCTAATTATTTTTCCCTTCTGGTCATTTACAGAAAACATTGACCATTCTTTTGAGGAAAAAAATATAAGAATCCCTGTCGAAGTTGTTTGTTGACAAGGAGAGAATCTTAACATCTCTGGGGACATGGTTCCAGAATTTATGAAGAGTGATTACACCTTGGAATTTTCTCAACTAACAGCAAAGGGTGCCAGTGTATGACTTTAAAAAAAAAGAACATAAATGCTAAGTACACTTTATATCTGTTTCCTCAAATTAGGTCTTTTCTCCATTGCTAAGGAAAGTGACTGACCTTGGCAAAGGTATTTACACTCTCTATGCCTTGGTTTACTTACATTAAAACAAAACAAAACACACAAACATTAAAATAAGGACCATAATACCTTATATGATTCTGTAAGTGCTTAGCCTGCATTTGTTCCAAATTTGTCAAGTGAGCACTCAGTAACAGATACAGCAATTGCTTCTTTTCCTGCATATTTTGACAGAATTTATGTCATACAGGACTGACTCTATAAAATAACAGCAATACACAAGCATTTATTGATCTTTGAATATCTACATATGTATGTATATGCATTTACTAGTAAGTGTGTTTGTTTTACAGATTATATATCTAAAGGAGCAACAAAAATAAAGTAACATTAAAATGAGAGTAGAAATATAAATAAGATATGGGTAGATTGTGGCTGATGTTTGACAAGTGTTAATCGATGGATGATTTTGGCCACTGATCTCATTGTTAGACTGTGACAACTATGCTCGATATGTGGGTTTAAGAACCCAGTAGAAAGAGCTTTACTGAATTTTATGATTTAATTAGAAACATAAAACTATTTAGTGCTATTGAAAGGACAAAGCAGAAATGAACTCTTCTCCATCTTGTCCTATAGGGCTGGGCCCCCTGCCTAAACCCCCTCCCTTTTCTGGGAGTGACCACAGGTGTGCCATCAGTGTCCTAACTTCCCCGATCACCACCCGAATGGACCAATGAAGCTCCAGGAACACAGTGAGGGTCCTAATAAGGCTAAACCACAGAAAAACCCTGAACCAAGTGACCAATCTCTGTAACCCACATCACTTCCCTAAGCCCACCCAAATGACCAACCCCATATAATCCATTGTTCTTCCAGGGTTTGCTCTCTCGTCTTGCTGCTGTGCCAGAAAGAGGCTGGGAGCCAAACTCAGGTTTGAATTAAGAGTCTTTGCTTTTGCATCAAAAAAAGGTTCCTTTGGTGGTTGATTATTGGGGACCTCGAACCCCGGGCATAATACTATATGCTTCAGTTTAACCATGTTTCTTTGATCCTTTAAAGATTTAGAATTTTGTCCATCGGAATCAATGTTCTTAGTGGGAGGACTATGGCCATCTACTTTATAGTCCTAATAACTAGTCAAGTGCCTAGAAAATATTAGTTATTAACAAGTATTTACACAACAAATAAAAATAAGATAAATTGATATTACTAGATGGTAATTTGAAAGAACAGCCGAGAATGAACAAAGTAACTACTACAAATTACTAGAATTGATAGTTATATTCTATTATTATTTTTATCTAAATATTTTAAAACTAATTATTTTAATCTAAAATTTGTCTTTGAAGTTTAAATGTTATATACAAAACAAATAAATCTCAGTAACTAGAACTTATTCATAATACAAGTTGCTGGTGGAAAAATCCAGAATTTAGATCACTCAAGACCTTTTCTTGAGGTAATGTTCCAGATTAAAAGTAAGAAAATTTATAATTTTTAAGAAAAATATAAAATAAGTAAAACCCAGCTTGTTATTATAGAAAATCTATCATGCAGGTATTAAATTATAGCTAGAATAATATGTCTTAATATAGTTACATGTTATTAAATTTAAGTATGATTTTTAATAAACCATTAAAAAACAGAATAAGAGAAAAAACAAAATAAAAAACTCTTGTCCAAAAGAAAATTCAATGGTGGACCTAGGTCAAATGTGGATACAAGGACCAGTGGGGAAAGAGGTAGACTTTCTGATCTATTGAGGGTGCCTCTCATGGCACATTACAGAATCCTCATAACGTGTGTGAGGTGCGCGTTAAATTTAAATTAAATTTAAGTGTTTCAACACCCAAAGACTTCTTATATGGCTGAAAAATTCAAATAGAAGGGTCATTCTATCAGCGGCGCTAGGCAAAATGCTGTCCTGTTTTCTATAGCATGTTTGAGCCACACTTGAGTAATGAATTTGAGGTAGAAGGACAGAATCTATGAATGCTTAGTAGGAAGTCCTCAGCCAGAGAACATGAAGTCAATTAGATAAAAGAAAAGCTAGAGTCCTATGCAAAGACAAGAAATGTCATAAAAGCAATATTATGGACTGGCTCGTAATGCAGAGCTGGCAATGGCTAGCAGAAGGCTGCAATTACATAAGGAACTAGGCTGCCAACTGTAGAACTACTTTCAGTCCCACATCTGCAGGGATAGAACATCTCATATTTTTAGGGCAAGGGAGGGAGAGGCAGAAGCCACAGTCTGATGCTTTTTAGTACTGGCGACACTGCAGGACAAAGGCTGGCAAGAACCTAATGTACTTATGTCTTGAGAAGACTAATTCCTGGTGTTACCAAATTACACACTGAGGCAAAAAAGATAACTTTCTATTTTTAATATTTGCTACTTGGAAATTAACTCAGTGTTAAAGAAATGATGACATAAACCACCCCAGACAAGATATTTAGTTTCTCAATTTAAAAACACTTTGTTCTCACCCAAATCATCCTCAGATTGATACCGTTACACCTGTGCATGAAATGCTGCTGAGAGGGTGTCCAGCAGCTTTTGCAACCAGACTTCTCAGTGTCTTCCACAATGCTCCCCAGCTTGTACAAAGTTGATCCAAAGTTTAAGGTAAGAAATCAGACGCTAGGCAAGTAGGAGGATGTTACAGAAAACGCATGAATGTTTTCTCCTGAAACTCCATCTTTATAGAAATTAAGCCCTTAAAACTATGCTATTTTTGCTAACAGGTCAGGTCAATGAAGTTTTTTTGTGTGTTTGTTTTAGCATATGTGTTTTGACATATATATGTGTTTTGACATATAGCATATAGAGGACTTAAAACGTGTTGTGCAGAAGAGTTACCAGGGGAGTTTACAGATTTCTGAATTCCATGTCAAGGGGTTCTGATTTTGTAGTTTAAGGATAAAGCTTGGAAACTTATTTTTAAACTAGCCACCTATCTCATTACTCTGTTAAACGCCAAGTAAACCAGAGTAAAGGAAACAGGAAACTGGAAGGTCTCAGGCTGGCACTGTTTGGGCAGTAGAAATAGAATATGGAGGATCTGAGGAAGGAGAGTTTCCTTCTGATTAACTGAAAACTGCCAAAACCATCTTGAAGGAAACCGTGTTTTGTACCCACATGAGAGTTATAGGGAGTGGGAGATTATGATAAAGCTTTTATCTTAGGCAAAATGATGGAGCCACAGTGCTGTGATGTGTGAAACTTGCAGAGAGGTTATCATGCCATAAAGTATAAAACTTCCAGGTATGCCAGAAAAAATAACATCCAGATATTCAAGTAATTAGATTTTTTGTCTAGAGTTTTAGTTTTAAAATATTAAATTTCTCCCCCGAGTTACCTTTAACTTGGCTCCTAAACAGAAAGACTAAAATCAAAATGCAATCCTAAATGTCTTTTTCTGAGTAGTTAAACTCACGCTCTTTTCTCTCTGTCCCCACGCATGATTAAAAAGAAATAAATGAAGTGACCACACCGCATTTGACTCTCTACCCAAGAAGTGATTACTTTGTCATTTTCAAGGGGTGGGACACATATGCCATCCCCAACAAATTGCTAATGTGCTCTCTTGGTATTTTGCAAATAAATACAATGTATTTTTACTTTAAGTACCATCTGCAGGACTTCAAGCATGTAAAATATTTTGATGCTTCAGGAAATTTTATGTAATTGATGCTCTCTTTTTCAAAGAATGCTCCAAATGACTGATTATGAAATATATGTGTTGTTTTTTTTTTTTGCCCCGTTTCTCTGACATTAACTCTTTTATATAAGATCCCCATTCTCTGACCCCAATATGGACATGCAACCTCCCTCTTCATCAGTGCCCCTCTGTATCCCTTGGCCCAAATCCCTGCCACTTTCTAGTAAAACAAAACAAAACCCACAGGTTATTCATGTAACAAAAGAGGACCTTCTCCCAGAAGTATTTGGCTACTTCTCCTTTCCCGGAGAAAGCAGACACACATCAGGCTTTTCTCACACAGCTGCTAGGTACTCTGTGACCACCACTCTCCCCTCTTTCCTGTTGTCCAGAGAGCCCGCCAGCAAGGCCACAGCTTCTTGCAGGGCTGCTGCCGGGGAACGGGAACCCCCCTCATCATCCCGGACTTACCAGAACCATCTGGTGCTTGGGAAGTTATCTCAGAGCATTTAAGGGAGAGCTTGTGGGGCTGGCTGTAGAGCTGAGGCCTCAGGCTGAGAAATGAAACCGCTTTGCCTTTTCACCGAACCAGCTGAGGCACCTGTCTGTTAGGTGATGCACATCACACTTCTTAAAAGAGGCAGCTCCACGTGAAGAAGATACGTCCGCTGGAGCGGCCCCCAGCAAGAAGTGCCAGAAAACAAAAACCTCACAAGGGTAGCAACAGCCCACGTGATTCACAATCAGCACTGAGGATTTCTCTCATATGGAAGAACTTGTGAACAAGTCAGAGGTGCTGGGAAGCCAAATTGAGAGCAGTGGAAGGGGGAGAAAACTTTAAAAGGGCCTCAGCAAAGCTACATCCTGATTCAGAGTCTTCACTCTATTTCCAGTCTGATCTGTGCTAACCTGGCGAGTTAACCCAAGGATTTTACAATATGGTTTTCAGAAGCAATAGCTACAGAGAACAAAGATTCTTCAATGCCTTTTCTCTTGTGTTCACTTATACCATCGCGTTTAGCATCTACTGCCAATCAACTTTATATATGGTTTGAATTGAAAATAAATATAAAGACATAGGACCACAACCATATACTCCAGAGGACCAGGCATGCTTTTCAAAAGTAGAATCCAAATTATAAATATTACATGTGATGGCAAATGCTTATCTGTATATAGAATAAAACCTTAATAAGCATCTATATAGTTTATCTTGTTTACTTATCATAACTACTCAAGAGGCAAGGATGAGAAGACAGAGACTTAGACAAGTAAATGCCTTGCCTTCAAAGCTCGGCAATCTGATTTTAACAGCTATCGCTTCAACCAATGTATCTGTGTATCCAGTAATATATAATTTAAATATATTAAGAAGAATATATATCACACAAAACAGATAACATTAGAAAAGTATATCTAATATATCTTCATTTATTTCAATAGAACGATGTTTTTTAAAATGGTGCTCATATGGACAGAACTGATGCATACACACCCTCATTTATCTTTCTTTTGTTGTTTTGTTGTTAGTCCTCACCCGAGGATAATTTTTTTCCATTGTGAGATAGTGGAAGGAAGGAAGGTGAGAGACAGGGAAGGAGGGAGGGAGCGAAATATTGATGTTGAGAGAGAGACATAGATTGGTTGCTTCCTGTATGCATCCTGGACAAGAGCCTGAGAATATACCTACAACCCAGGTACCTGCTCTTGACTGGAAATCAAATCAGTGACCCTTCAGTTCATAGGCCGATGCTCTAACCACTAAGCACACCGGGAGGTCTTATTTCTCTTTCCTGAAAACAAAACAATATTATAGCTCTTTGCTTATAAAGGTTTCCAAGTACAAAAAATAAGTAATTTACAGTGGTAAGCTACTGGATATTTGCCTTTGATGGTCATTTAATGAAAAATGCACTTTAGTGATTTTTAATTAATATCCTACTTGTTAGAGAATCCAAGGGATTTTATAAATTGAGATTAAAAAAATAAACTGTCTGAGTTTGTCCAAATACAGGATGTGTTTGTGTATTTTTGAGAGTCATCACTTAAAAAGGGAGTTATTGATGAACTTTATGGGAAAATTAGCAATGGAGAAACAGCTGTTTTCATTGAAGGACTTGGCCCTCTAGACAAATCACAGTGACTTCCATCTGATCCTAAAGGATTAACTTGCACAGGTACCATCTACAGCAGTTTTTTTTTTTTTAATCAGGAGAGATTCAGGGGGAAAAAAACACAACAGGAGGCCCCGCTGCATGGCTCTGCAGGTTGGAGCCAGACACCAAAAGGTTGCAGGTTTGATCCCCAGTCATGGTCAGGGCATAATAACTGGGTTGCAGATTCGATCCCAGGTCAGGGTCAGCATAGGGTGCATATGGGAGGCTACCAATTAGTGTTTCTCTCCCTCACTCTCTTCCCGCTTCCTCTCTCTTTAAAATCAATAAAAACATATCCCTGATGAGGATGAAACAAACAAACAAACAGGTAGTGGAAAAACAAGGTGAAACATTAAAACCACGCACCAAAAAAAAATTTGTGAGGATTATGAAGAGCAATGTTCCCTTTTATAATTTTGGCACAAAAGCAACTAAATGAATGACTCTACATGGACTGATTTTCCTAAAATAAAACAAAAAGTAATTCAAATTGCCTAGCTGGTGTGGCTCAATGCTTTAGTGTCAAGCTATGAATCAGGAGGTCATGGTTCTGTTCCTGGTCAGGGTACATGCCTGGGTTTTGGGCTCAATCCCCAGCAAAGGGTATGTAAGAGGCAACCGATCAATGATTTCCTCTCATCATTGATGCTTCTCTCTCTCTTTCCTAAATGTATATATGGAAGTCTGGCTATAATACTAAATAACTACCATGGGATGGATGTATGGATGTATGGATGTATGGATGTATGGATATATATATATATATATATATATATATATATATATATATATATATTGATAAACAGGAAGGGAAAAGAACCTTGAGGTTTAACATAATTAATCATTCTATATTTTAAGGAGAAGGAGAAGCACATTTCTCTCAGATCTGACTGCTGAGCTCTTGACCAACATTATAGTATTTTAGTTCATGATATTCAGGTGTCAATATGTCAGTGAAAGAAATACTTGCTAACTTAAGAGCCAGCCCTTCCATACCGCTAATGCTCCACTTAAAATCATTAAGCCTGTAACAGTCAAATCAAACTCTTCAAATACTTTCTCTGCACATACCAACACACTGAAACTATGTGTAGTAAGTTACCTTGAAAAGCTCAATATAGGAAAGTCAGAGAAGAGCATAGTCCATCGTGGAGTAAAATCTGTCCAGCACCTAACTCAGATCCTATTCATTCAAGAGCAGCCATTAGTATGAGGTGAAAATAAATGCACAGACAGATGGCATTGATCAACAACCCCAGCAGCAGAGTATGCCATGCAGGTCAACCCTTGTTAAGAGATAAACTACTCACGTAATCCAAAACCACAAACGCCATCCTTTCACAACTAAGCTCCATACCCCAAACAACTTGAATTTAAGTCTGGGACATAAAGTTACTGTTACAATGTACTTAATTCTTCAAGAACATAAAAAGCTTGTTTGTCACCTCCCTTTATAGAAAACCAACCTCTGATCTTTCCAGTGATTCTTTGCAAGAATCATACACAGTATGTCCTGGGATTTGGAAGATCAGGGACCATGTTGAAGGCAGGAAAGAATACTGGCTCATTGCATGTAAAGTAGGGGAGTTAATGTGCAAGTGTAAATTGTTGTTGTGTTTATTGTACTTGCTAATAGTAATATTAATATTGCTATTATCATGGTTTGCCACTCAGATCAATACTTGAATAGATGAAATACATGAAACATACAAGGGCTAAGCAATTTTTTAGTCATATAACGAATTTCAAAAAACATATAACTCAAATAACAAAATGGGTGGGAGAAGAGAAAATTTAAGAAAAAATCCTTTGGAAGTTTACATATAAAACAGCACGATTTTTAAAAGATATGTCTTTGGAATAAAATAGATTTTAGATGCCACCCACTAGTCACTTGATTTTAGACATCTAAATTCAGGAACTTCACCTGTAAATTGATGACCACAATGCCTACATTATAAGCTTATTTTAAGATAAAATAAAAGTGTGTAATTAGATTACAGAATTTAGCATACAGTAAAGATTGCAGTATTGGTCCTAAAATTAAAATGTTGAATTACTGAAGGCCAAGGCACTGAAAGGGAATTTTGGGGAGTTATTATTCTCATTAATGAGGAACTAGAATAAATGACAGTAGTAGGCAAAGATTTACTAAATCCTGAAAGAAGAAAGAAAATTGAGACCAAATGAAGTATTCTTTTCCTTTTCTAACAAACCCTAAATGAAAATAAATGAAAAATTAAAATCAGAAAGCTCTATAATATATAGACATATACAAATATTAGGAGCCCAGTGTGCGATTCAAAATCGAGTGGTAACACCCACCCTCAAGTCATGGTCCGGCCTTGCCTCCCTCTTCAGCTCTGGAAGCATCCATGGCCTCTGTTGATCAGGCCCTCCCTGAGTACAGGCGCACAGAACACCCTGCGGCCCCACCCCTGACACTGCTTGTACAACCTCCTCCTGTCCAATTGACCATCGTAGCATCCTGGTTAATTAGCACCTATCTCTCTCTCTCTCTCTCTCTCTCTCTCTCTCTATATATATATATATATATATATATATATATATGCACACATACAACATACACACACACACACACACACACACACACACACACACATATATATATATATATATATATATATATATATATATATATATGATAATTATATAAAACTGGACCTAATAATTATTCCTTCATATGGATTTGATAATTTTTTCATGGCATCCTTTTGCTGTTTTCATAAATTTATGTTAAAAGTCCCTTTGAGGTGCTTATAATTATCTAAAATTTAAAACAGAGTTATTATTAAGTTTTGAACATTTACTATTTACCAGACATGGTACAAAACAGAGATAAGATTTCATTTACTCTTAATGAAAATGTTATGATGTAAATACTTTTATTTCTCTATTCTTCAGATGATATGATAAAACCTTTGAAGAAGTTCAATAAGTTTTACCAATTACATATGCATGAATACTATCTAAGTAGATTAGGTGGATATCTAATGGCTTCCTACAGAAAAGGTTTTACTATTCAGAAGTGAGCACATTAGGTAGGTAACACCCTTATAGCATAAAGCATGCTACTTTACATGACCTAATTATATGTGGTGCATGGCTATACCACATTATGACTCAAGTCATTCATAATTTTGATGTAGCCTTTTAGGTAGAAGACTTCTAGCGTCTACAGCAAAGATTGGCATCTTTTCTTTTTCTGAGAGGGGCCAGGTTGTAAACATCTTAGACTGTGTGAACCACAGAGTCTCTACTGCAATTATTCAACTCTTGTTAATGAAACAAAGGATCCATGGACAACACAAAAATGAATGACCGTGGCTCATTCCAATAAAATTTTATTTCGAGAAATTAAAATTTGTATTTTAAATCATATTCACATGTCATGAAATATTCTAAATATTTCTTTTCAACTGTTAAAAACTAACAAAGTCATTCTAAGCTCTGGGACCATACAAAATCACATGCTAGACCCAATTTGGCACATAGGCTATACTCTTCAGACCCTCTCCTATACAGTGTCTAATGTACAGTAATCTCTGGTCATATCATAAAGAACAAGTTGTAAACTTGTCTCATCATTGAAACTATGCAGACTTTTTCAGATTATAATGTAATCATATTTCAGGGATAAAAGAGAAAGATCTTGAAAACTTCTTATATATATGACAGAATGAAAGTTTAGAAATTTTTATTCTAGAAAATCTTCAAAAAATTATCAAGAAAATATATTCCAAGGGGAGAATCCAAGATGGCGGCATAGGTTAAACACCTACACTACTGCCTCGCACAACAATTTCAAAACTACAATTAAAAGACAGAACGGACATAATTCAGAACCACAGGAAAGCTGGCTGAGTGGAAATATCTACAACTAGAAGAAAAGAGAGGAAGGGCTCACAGGGACCCAGAGGAGCTGCAAAAAGCTGAGGTACAGAGATGTGCACATGGAAAGAGTGGATGCTGGAATACCTGGATGGCTTAATCTGGCGGGAGGGAAGGGGAGACTCCCAACGGCATTGAACCCCTTATCCTATGACACTAAACCCCAAGTCCAGCCAAAACTCATATGGGGTGAGTTTGGACTGTGAAAAGGGAGAAGTACACAGAAATTTAGGGGAGTCTCAAAAGATCTAAAGTCTGGTGGTGCGCACAGCACTGCTTGCAGAAGACCAACTGCTGATTGTGCCACTGGCTTTCACAAGTGGGCAGGAGACAGAGCCTCCCAACTGCGCTACTTCTAACTCCACTAAACCCCAGATTCGGGTGAAATCCTGGGGACCCAGATTCATATGGTCCCAGGGTGCAGGGGAGCCAGAAAGGCAGCAGTCTTGAGGCACTGCGAGAGCACATGTGTACACTGGGGCCACTCCAGTGATTACCCAGTCACTTGAGTCTCAGGGGCCATGGAGGGTGGGGCTGACTGGAAGGTAAGGAGGTCCTTTAAGCCCTGAGACTCCACCCATTCCAAGCTCAACAAAGAGGTTTTTGCGGTTTTGCAAGTCTTGTATCATAAGGCTGAATCCAACACAGAAATTCTCCTGGCATAGTGAAAATGTGGAGATGAAGAGATCACAAACAAAAGAAATGGAGGAAAAAAAGCGACTGGATATGGAGTTCAAAACCACAGTTATAAGGTTTTTGAAGAATATCCTAGAAAAGATGGATAAATTTAGCAAGACTGAAGAGGAGATGAAAAAGGACCAACTAGAGATGGAAAAGGACCAATTAGAGATGGAAAAGGACCAACTAGAAATTAAACATACACTGACTGAAATAAAAAAAAAATATATTATACAGAAACCTAACAACAGACTAGAGGAAGGCAAGAATCAAGTAAAAAATTTGAAATATAAAGAATCAGAAAACACTCAACTGGAAAAGCAAGAAGAAAAAAGAATCCAAAAATGTGAAGATAATGTAAGGAGCCTCTGGGACAGCTTCAAGTGGACCAACATCAGAATTGTGGGGGTGCCAGAAGGAAAGAGAGAACACGATACTGAAAACATATTTCAAGAAATAATGACTGAAAACTTCCCACATCTGGTAAAAGAAATAGACTTACAAGTCCAGAAAGCACACAGAACCCCATATAAAAGGAATCCAAAGAGGACAATACCAAGACACATCATACTTAAAATACCAAGAGCAAAAGACAAAGAGAGAATATTAAAAGCAGCAAGAGAAAAACAGTTCATTACCTATAAGGGAGCACCAATACGATTTTCAGCTGATTTCTCAACAGAAAAGATGCAGGCCAGATGGGAGTGGCAAGATATATTCAATGTGATGAATAGCAAGAACCTACAACCAAGAATACTCTATCCAGCAAAGCTATCATTCAGAATTGAAGGGCAAATAAAGAGCTTCACAGATAAGAAAAAGCTAAAGGAGTTCATCAACTCCAAACCAGTATTATATGCTGAAAGGTACTCTTTAGGAAGAAGAAAAAAAAAGGTAAAAGATAAAAAATTATGAACAATAAATACATATATATCAACTAGTGAATGTAAAAATTAAATGAATTAAAAATTTGATCAACAGAATAAACTGGTGAATATAATAGAATAAGGAGCACAGAAAGGGAGTGGAATGATAATTCTCAGGGGGAAAGGGGTGAGGGGTGTATAAGGAGAGACTGGACAAATAACATACATGTATGGATGAGGTCAATGGGAAGAAGTAAGGGTAAAGTGAGGGGTGGGAGCTGGGTGGAGGGGAGCTATGGAGGGGAAAAAAGAGAAACAAATGTAATGATCTGAATAATAAATATTTAATTAAAAATAAATAAATAAATAAAACTATACAGATAAAAAAAGAAGATATATTCCAAGATTTCTAAGAAATAAAATGTAAAATATGTAATCTCTCAGAAACAGTTTATTGTTAATTGTACATTTAGCTATCATAAATTATTTTGTGTATTTTCATATTTTTCCTAACTTTTATTTCTTTTTAAAAATAATAAATTCACTATAATTTTAATTTTAGTCACTATTCTAATCTAAAAAATAGGATATGTAAAATATAATCCAGTTCAAAAATCCCATTTAACTTCATGGTTTCTTCAATGTCAAGACTTCAGAGAAGAAATAAAAATGAAAATAGCATATCTGATCTGAGCCCATTTGGAGATGAAGCCAAACAGCAAGTGTTCTGGCATGTAACTGCACATTTTGCATATTTAGGCATG